>JAHQIW010003910.1:0-134171 GCA_019055375.1 Parelaphostrongylus tenuis | reverse complement strand
TAGGATCACTGACATATAATCACCAAGAGCCTAAAGAAGATTTCGAAAGTAAACAAAGAAATTTTCTGGGGCAAATGAAGATAAACTTATAAAAAAACAAGGCTTCAATGATCATAAACTCTCTGATTCCAACTAACTTGAAAGAAAAACATCTGAGCTAGCAGTAATTCTCGTTAACGCATATTGAACCCACTAGAATCCTTATAATTTTGCAAACATGCTTACTAATTCTACCGATGTTGAATTCTAACCCCACCACACAGATATCAATTTGTCTCGGAATCTTACAGTTCATATTATTCCCTTTGCGGCGCATGAGGTATAGTGCAAAGGAGTGCCGTGCGCCGCACATGTGGTCAGCAGTACGATCCAGCGATCAAGGCTCACCAAGCGTTCCATCCCCGGGAGTCGGTAAACTGGTACCGAAGTTACCTGGGAGGATAGCAGCACTGACATGATATATCGGTAGGCCACCGCCAGCCATTATAAAGGCTAGAGATATGCGCTCAATGACCTCAAACGATACTCAATGAAGTCGAATATATGGTGCATCCTCAAATTTATGAACACCGAACGCCTTGTTTTGATTTAATAATGCGCCTCCTACTAGCCATTTCGGGACCGTGCACCGGATCCCCTGCGTCTCTAACCTCATCATGTTGCGTCTAGCAATGGCATCGAACCCCAGCGTGCCATTCTTGAACGCAGCACTCTCCACTGCCAGACGCAACGCTCCGGGGATTTGAGACGCAGAAGGTATGGGTCCGTGGTCCCGGAAGTGTTACCTGGTTCCTACAAACTCTACGCTGAAATTTGTCCATCTTTTGCAAAAGCGATAGAATATGTCTTAGCTGATGACCTAATGGTTGACCACACAATGCCGCTTCTGTATTGAACATTTGAAAACGGGACCTTTTCTCGCTTTTTATTTAGACTCTTGAAAGATATTCAAAAACTCGAATAGTGGATATTTCAGTAAAGTACTTCACCTTCAGAAACGCTTTCCTTACGCATTTAAGCAGCAAAATAGGATTATCCTCACCTTTTGATGCGCAGTTGTCGCCAGCTAAGATTCATGGATGGCTTTTCAAAGGCTGTAGCTTCAAAATAATCGAGATTTCTGCTTCATAACCTATAATAATTCTATTGGAGGGCCATCTACATCCCTATTCTATGCGCGCCGAGAGTGAAACATAATTTTCTTTCCGCTAATGCAACGCAGTAAGAAGGCGCTCTTGAAAACAAAGTACACAAACGAATTCGTCGTTTTTCAGCTTGCCAATTAACTAACAAAAGTCTCACGGAAAAGCTAGGCGCAACAAAAATTCAAGCGACACGCGTGTATTCAGGTGAATGCGCGTCGTCCCCAAAAGGTTGACCACTTCTCCTAAGCTGCATTTAGACAACATATCTGCATTACCACATTATCATTTGTGAACGGTATGCGCATCTAAGCCGGAAACCAACGAGTGCTTTGGCTTCCAAGCTCAGCAAGTTTGAACTCGACCCAGATCAAAACGAAACATTTAGAAAAAAAAGCGCTTATTGTAGGACATAACGGTACATGCACGTTAGACAGCGACAAATTTTTGAGGCAATCTCGTTCGCTAGACAAGAACTTATCATAGAAGCGTTAGTAATCATTCGTAAACATAAATGTTGGCTACAATACAGTCGCAGATTTTTCGCAGTACTCTTTCGCCATCCGCTTCATTTTTCCAAGCTTATTAATCGTGGAAGCACGAACAGCATATCAGCGTGTAGAAAATTTTCAGTAGTGTCAGATCTACGATTTTATCAAAAGCTTCTACCGATGGGACAAAAATCCCTGATTAAACAACAATATTTCAAAATCTCGTAAACTATTAATTCAGCCAAACATGTCATGTGGTCTGTTTTATGTGGTCGTCGCCTACTCTTAGTATGGGAACTGAGCGCCTCGAGAGGATTAGCAAAAACGGAAGGATACCGTCCGACTGATGAGACTGTCATAGATCGTAGTACACAGAACCTATCTGATTCTACAATCTGTTACCTACAACAGACCACAATCACATGTTGGCTCGATAATAATTACGAAAAATGTTAAAATGTGAAAGTGGTCTCAAATGATAACATTCGGACCGAAAAGAAACTCGCTGTGTTCTGATAACAAAGGAGCGAAATGAAAAACCATTTCATCCGCTGGAGAAGGGAACTTTCACAGGACTGCAAATGACCATCATTCGAAAGCTGAGGCTTCAGGCTACAGCCCCACGTCACCGGTACGGTTTCAAAAAAGCTTTTTTTGACGTTGCCACAGAAAAAGATTTCTTGCGTAGCAGACGCGCAATTTCTCACCGGACAAAGCTCTTTCTGTGACTATCATCAGTACTATTCGATAGCGTAATCGTCTCTGATTCCAGCGGTGTGCTTATATTCTGAAAAGGCCGTTTTCTCTGCATCGCAGCAGGTAAGATACGTTGAGATCTCATCTGCGATCAAGGAGGTCTTCTGCCAATTCACGTGCCTGTGTGGGAGGCGACCATGTTAACTGCCGACGCGATACTTCTCTGAGCGCTCGTATGCCACGAAAAAACAATGACCAATCGCGTCATCGAACGTGGTCGCCTCACGCGCAGGCACAGTGAGTTGGCCTAAGACATCCTTGCCCGCAGATGGGAAATTTAACTATATTTACCTGCTGCGTCGCAGAGAAATGCGCCTATACAGAATACATGCATACCTTTGGAGTCAAACAATGACAAAGCTATCGAATGATCACTAATAGTCCAAAGAAAGAGATGTGTCCCGCATGAAATATGCGCATCTGCAACGCGATAAAATCTCTTGTGTAACCACGTCTCAACAAAAGGCTTTTTGAAAAACCAATGACGTGGGACTGTAGCCTGAAGTCTTAGCTTTCGAATGATTACCATCATTCCCATGAAAAGTTTCTCTCCAGAGAATGGGATCGTTTTCTTGTTTTGCTCTCTTACAATCAGAAGAATCAACACTATAGTGAAACGTCGTGTTAGGGGATCGAACGAGCAATCTTCTTCCCCGTGAACGATGGCACGAGTTACTACGCCACTGCGGGCTGTTCGCCACCGAGCCGCTCCGCGCGCGGCAGAGCGAGGTTAGCGCCGTGGGTCTGCGCTCCCTGGTGTGTTGAAGCGTATGTTAATGATTGCAAGAGCATGTTGGAGGAAGGGTATAGAACCAGGAATTTCCTTTCTGATTGCTTGGGTAACTAACCACTTGATCACCGCCTCCTACAAATGATACCCAGGACAGCATAAGTCACGTGATTAGCGAAGGACTATAATAAGTGCAAAAAAAAGTCGAAAGGAAATCACTCACCCTCCGAGTAGCCAATTCAAGGTCGGATATTTCGCTGTTACGTGGAACAGTTAGCTGTATGCATGAAATAATTCGTAGACGTAAAATATGGAGCGTCTCCAAGGGAGCTTCGACGACGACGAACGTGACAATTTAAATCTGAAAATCAAATGATTGCACGAGATTTACACTTCTCTTTCGTTAGATCATGGACCACTGAAAACAGAAACATGAAGAATGAGAGGATGACAGTTGGCGCAGCCACATGATGGCGATCAATCAGACATAAAACGACAATACGAAGAGCGATAAGAATGACGTAGATGATCAATGCTGTCGAGGGATACGAAAAAGCACTGAACCTCGGACAGAGACTGAACTCGCGTTTCACCTTTTCCCAGGGGGTGCGTTAACCACTACACTACCACGGCCACAGCTGCTGGTCTACTATCACTCCTTCTGTCTGGAGGTTTTCTAACAGACATGGAAGAACATCGGAACGATCGATAAGGATCATATAAATACTCAACAGTGTAAAGTGATACGCAAAAGTTGAAACCTCGGGCGGGAGTTGAACCTGGGTCTTACCCCTTCCAGAGGCACATGCTAACCACTGCACTGCCAGAGCTGTTGTTCTGCTACCGCACTTTATGTCTTAGAATATGTCAATTCTAATCTTCTAAGTGGTGTGAATATATTCGAATGATTTGAATTGTAAAAAAACTGCCAAATGATATTAGGTAGATCCATAAGTTTTGGCACGAAAACAATAAAAACCACATTTATCATTGGAAGTCGCTAAAACTGTACGATTTTGGTGCCGCTCTATTGCACATTGTCTTGCGAATATTTCAGTGCATAACTTGCCTCGATTTGCTCCAAGATGGAGTTGTCTTGGGAACAAATTCTCTGGCCACTCAAGCGCGTATGGCGCGTAGGGAGAAATGCTGGTGAAGCGGGCGCAAAATTGACGACCTGGAGTAATGATACGGTGGGAAAAAGAGGGAGAAATGCTGGTGAAGCGGCGCGCAAAATCGACGGAGCTCAGAGGAATGATACGGGTGGGAAAAAGGTTGACTAGGAATAGTCCGCAAAGATAAAGCTGGAGAGGTCCGCTGGAAAACCAGCCGCGCTCAGGCCGTCTATGGAGAGTTGGTTATTCCAAGCTCTATCAATCTTGTGGCCCGCTTTACTGGCATGTTCCCCACGCGCCATTCGTGCATAAGTAGCAAGCGGATTCGATTCCAAGAGAGCTCTATCTTAACGCAACTATAGGCCAGCAGTATAGCAAAATGTTAGCCAGAAGATGCGCAATTGAACGATACCAAAACCATGCAGTTTTAATCCTTCCAGTTGGTAAATTTGGCGTTTATTGCTCCAGGCTAAGAGCAAATATATTCGTTGAACAGACCCCAAGGAACAGCACCGAAGTTTTATGCTGCTTATTAAAAAATGATAAAGCTCTCGGCGGTTGATCAATCCCTGAGGGATGCGCCATGCATTCGACTTCAATTTTCAACTTCGTTGAGGTGATTGAATGCATATCTGGCCTTTACAATGACTCGCGGTGGCCTCCCGCTGAACCGAGTCAGTGCTGCTTATCCTCCCAAAGTCTGAAACCTGTCTTGTACCAATTTACCGACCCCGGAGAAATGGATGGCTCGGTGAGCCATGTGCGCGAGATCGTACCAGTGACCTCGTGCGCTACGCAGGGCACCTCCAACCACTGCGCCACATGCGTTCTTTGCTGCTTATAATAGCCCTCATAAAATGCTAAGGCTAGGAAATTCTTAGTTGAAGAGTTGATAGGACGACTTGAATGGAAAAAATTCACGACGGCATGGGATTTGATGATCATTTACCCTGACTTACTCTGCTTCAACTGATTCGCATCATTTTTTCACTGTAAGCATTTCAGTACATTAGCATTCAATTCGTCTTCGTCTTCTTCATGAATGTTGCAGGATAATGGCTGAGCACGTCTCCTCACCATCTCGAGGCTGTGGAATTCGTTAGTGATCACCGGAGAGTGCTAAGTGGGATCAAACCCGCGCCGAGCTGCGACGAGGACCACAACCTGTCGGCCACAGCCTCGCAAAAAGATAAAAGCTCTGAAATCTTACATGTACAATTTGATAGCTCTCGAGATTTTCATGAGGTCTCTTGATGAATGACGTGACCCTAACGACTCAATTTATCTGAAAATGTTGATTGCCATGCTAAACATTCGACCCAAGCGGGAGTCGAACCCAAGCGTTTCACCCGTAGCGCCGGACACGGGTTCTACCACTGCACCACGGGTTCAACGGCCATTTTACTCCCGTACTTCTCCGATATATCCTATCGTAGCTGTCAGCGACCAACCATTAGTGGTTTTGATTTCTGATGGGGTTGCTAATAGGTGTGATAGGATATAACAAAGAAAGATGGTGTAGAAAAGTGGTGGCGAGATCGGCCGGCTACATGGGTGAAACTCGCGAGTTCGACTCCCGACTGCGTCAAATTTTTGCGTGCCATTCAATATTCTCAGATGTATATTTCGAAGTTATGAAACGGCTAAAAAGCAGTAAAAATGAAGAGATCTAAATGACTGTGAAAGACAAGTCCTATGTAAGCATTCGATGGCCAGCAGGGTTATTTGTCGACTCGACGCTCAATTGGGACGTAAATCTTCCACAAAAATACACCTCGACGGTAGCAAATCGCTAAGTATCCAGTCGATTTTCAATAACCAAGCAATGGTATTCATCATTCCAGGCGAAAAATCGACAAGGGCACAGTTGTCAATACCCCAGAGGCAACAGGGGGGGATTATGCTGGTCACAAAGAGGCCCACCTCCAGAGAGAAATGCAAAGAAAAGGAAAAAAGAAGAAAAGAAAGGAAAAGAAAAACTCAAAAGGGAAAAACTCTCCCCTCAGAAATTTTCTAATATTGCGCGTCATTATGATAGCGCTGTCTGCAGTGCACACACATAACACTAAAATACGAGCAATTGATGGCGGTGGGAGGGTCTGGCAGGACTGGTTAGTGACGCAGACTATGAGGAACCATGATTCTGGTTCGAACCTCAAACTTTTCTTCCGAAAACTTTTTATATTTTGCAAGTTGGCTATCCTATTCCTGCAGATTTCTCTCACGAAATTATTTATTTCCTCGCATATGTTTTGACATCGGAGTTATAAACACCACAATTACTACCCGGGAATAGTTACAGTTGTATGAGCCTAGTGTCATTCAGTCGCGCATTTTCTAGTGAACAATTAGATGCTGTTGATGATCATAAGATTTTTTTTAGCTTGGGGCGGTGACATTATTTGGAATTTTGTTATTTGTTATACTGTAGTTCTTTTGAGTTGTCGGTGCCGGCGAATGAATTTGCAGCTGGCGGACGTCCTTTGTTTTCACGCTTCCATCGCCAGATGAGCTTGTCGCTTTTTATGCTCCGAACCTTTTTTCATGTGGTATGAGCAAGGCATTCCTCGTTTGCTTGAAGCTGACTCTTTGTGTGCGCATAGATTTTCATGTAACTGAAGGCTGACTATAGCGTCTCATCTGGTAAAATCTTTGTCTGTGGCTCATATCAAAGCTTTCCTCAAAACGAAAAGGTCAGTTACCATCGCTTAGCAGTCAGTGGTCGATCTTTAGGGTTACTGTAATCCCATTATCAGGTCTGTGTCAAATGCAATTGTCTCAAGAGAGTTCAGAGTCAATTCCACACAGATATGGTTCCAGAAAAGACGTCTAGGATTTGATCTGAAAAGTACAATGCTGGAGGAACAGTCTCGTGCATGAGTAGCAAGCGAATTTGTTCCCACGACAGCATCATGTTAAAGGAATTGAAGACAAGTTGTATGCCAAAATCTTTACAAGAAAATGCGCAACTGAACGATATCGAGATGATGCATTTTACTTCGAAAATCATATCAAAAATCAAAACGGCACTAATTTGCAACTTTGCTGCACGATAACGCACGACTTCTTGTTGCAAAATCGAGCGAAAACGTGAAAAAAATTAGCGAAGCGTGAAATAAATCAAAAATAGCTTTATTGCTCCTTCCTGTTCTTTTTACTACATAAGATATTGATCAGGGTATTCAAATGAATATTATATATTTTGGATAAATTACATGCCATCACAACGATTTCGTGGCTGATTCCACAGAGTAGCTAGCACATAAAAAATGACTGGAATTTGCCTACAATGGTTAAGTGCGTGAGGAATCCTTATGGTCAACGCGGTTGATTTTAGCGACTGAAGAAACTGGTGATAACGGTAGCATAATCTAGCACTGTATCTGACATTTTACGATTTATAGAAAATACGTTCATCTCAACACAGACAGAAGAGGCTTTGGAATCATTGAAACAGAAAAGTGTGGAATCAGTAATCGAGAATCCCAAAACTACAGAATAGCTACACAGTTGATTCAGCTCCTAGAACTCAACTTCCACGAGATTATCTAAGGGAATTACCACAAAACGACAAGGACTTCAATAGATCTGCTCGCAGTTCCACGACTTTCATGCGAAAGTCTCATGATTGACCTACAGTAGATGAAATATCTAAGACTAGAGAAAATCACACCGCTTCACAACAAATACTGTACTTATCACATCGTCGACTTTTGAAATGCCGTTGTAGGAAACGGCATGGTGATATTAATGAATTGATAAAGGATGAAGCTTCTGGCATTGATCAATCCCTGAGCGATGTGCACTGCATTCGTCTCAATTTCGAACTTCGTCTGAGGTGACTGAATGCATACCTGGCTCTTACAAAGACTCGCGGAAACTGCGATGTCTCGAGCCAGTGCTGCCTATCTTCCCAGACAAGTATGACACCAATTTACCGTTCTCGGAGTGATCGAAGGTTTGATGAGCCATGAGCGCACAATCGAACCATCGACCTTGTAAGCGACGAAGAGCACCTTTAATTAGTGCGGCACATGCGTCCTCTTTTCGTTCGTAAATTTAGAAAAATGGTTATCCTTTCACTCCTCCAATCCCTTTCAATGAAAATCAGAATTCTTTGAAACTGCATTGACCAGAAAGCGGGCGTGGACAGTAAAGTGGAAAGATAGCCGGGAAGGATACAAGGAGTATGGAAGGCTATGAGCTGGAAAGATGACACACCAATATGAGGAATCATATGGAGATTTTTAACCGCCGATGCTCTCGCACGTATTCAAAAGTCCTACCACATGAAGGCACATAACTGCGTTAGTAAGGCTTGGGATTCCTTAAGGACACTACTTTGCTTACACTTCTTGTAGAATAATCTGGAAAACACTTACTCTTCGTAGTTATATCTAAATCTCACGGAAAAGTTCGATAAGCTATTTTTTGAAAGCGCTTCAGCGAAAAGAAAAGAAAAGATTGTTTAGAATAGCATGAAAAACAAGAACAGGTGTGGTAAGGAGCATCGAAGTAACTGATAAAAGTAACGCCATAATCAAGTCTGTAAGAACAGTGATTTTCTTCCTGTTCCTTCCAAATCGAAGTTTGCGTTGTGAACGTGTTGTGAAGAGAAGGCGCAGTGCAATCTAAGATATCTCCACGATTATAGGCCGTCAAAAAAAAGAAACTCTTCAATTATTCCGATGTTTATCTCTTCTTTGATCTAGGGAATCATCACTACTTCAAAGTATGACTCCCGACCGCTTATCTTCTAAGAGTCCTGGTCGTTCGCGGTATTTTGAAACACCGTGCAAAGACGATAATGAAACATAACAGAACTGTTTACAATTCAGGCTATGCGGACGATCTGAAAGCGATTAAAAGCTCTACTTTCAGTCGGCATAGTCTTTTATTTGATATTCTCTGCTTTTCGGTCTTTTCTCTCACGCATTATAGTTAAGTTTCATCGATTGAGAAGCTGCTTTCATTGGTGTGTTATTGTGTACCACTGAAGTTTCTTGAAGATATTTGTCTGATAAGCTCGTCATGTCCCGTATGGTGTATCAAAAATGAAGCTGTTAAACTGCTTTAGTAGTGGGTGCGACCGTGTCAACATCTTGTAATTTCTTCTATATTCATGTTATGAGATTTGCCAGAAAGCATTAATGTAATGAGGATTAATCATTGTCCCTTTCAGGACCATGTGTACCACTCATAGTACGCGCGCATTATCGTTGTTTTTTCGGCGACCACACATTTTTCATTAGACTTTAAGTAGCCTTTTACTAGATTGCTTTATTCGTCGGAGTGCGCAGTGTGATTTACACTCGTGTTTATATGGTCTTTTCATAAAAATTTAATCAGAGTCTCAGTAACTGATCGGTAGCTTCAGAAATTTTGATTCTAAATAAATACTCAGTTTTCAAGGTGAATAGCAATTATATAGGTTCCTAATGGGCCGTAGAAACAATGGACATGAACTACGTTTTGCTTCTGGGGTGGTTTGCGTGCTTCGCTATCGTTCATGTTTGGCCTTACAAAAGAGTTTTAATAATCGTTCGATAATTGAAAAAGTAGAGACTCCGGGAACACAGGTACTTTTCAAACTGATTTTTAGTGCGATGTAGCAAGAGAACTGAAATCGCATTTCACGCTCTGAGTGAAACATCCCAGCTGTTGGACTTCACAGTGAGAGTATTGGTAATTGAATAGCGAAATTCGCACAACGGAGGAAATTTATGATCAGAAGGAATGTTTTGGCACTAAAAGACTTGCATAAATTTTTTTCTAGTGAAATCAACGCCCAAGTGTCCTAAAAATTTCCACTTTTCGATACTCTGGTCACCTCAATAGGGAAACAACGCATCTCAATTTCTTACTTCTTATTTTTTGACGATATGTAACAATGTGGTACAGACGCATTTTCTTCAATGTATAACTTTTTCAAGAAGCTTCTGTGGTGCGATTTTTAGTATTCAATCGGATTAAACTTTTATGTAGCCCACAAACACCAATTTGCACAGTACATCTTTGAAAACTCCTAGAAAGAATCGTTTCCTCACCTAATTTTTTTGAATATTTCACTGATGTTGTTGATTTTTCGTTTGAAAAATTTATTTAACAAACAATAATATATACAACAATCGTCGATCATCAGCAGTTCACGCTAAATAGAAAATTGGTACCCATAGAACGATCGATAAGAATTTTTTTTTGAAATTGTATCGAGGTCCCAGCTTGTGAAATACACAAATAATCAAAAAAATTATTAACAGCTATTTATGAAATGAAATCACATGCGAGCGGCATCATTTTTGGCGAATTATTCATTGTATTCTGATATTCAATCACTATGATAAGTTTTGTGCACTGCAACCAATGAGTGCATATGGGAACTGAAATAAGTAAAAGATAAATATGATCACAATGTAAATAAATATAAATAGAATGTCATAGAAACGCTCGATAATGATTCTAGATACTACATTTTTGTAGATATGTAGTTCTTTCCTTCAAAACTGCAGGTATAAAGGATCTGCGTAGTTTCTAGTGAAAATAACCTTATTGAAGAGCGTGCTATCATATTTGACCATTTACTGAAAATTAAAGCTGATTTATTGACCAAAAAGCATTAATAGAATAATACCAAATCATCAGCGCGCTGCCAGCCTCTCTTCATAGCCGTCTGAACCGCCTTCAGCCCAAAGTCCGACGAGGGTTAGAAATCAGCTAATGCGACTGTGCGTTTGACATCGCCAAGTGATCTCTCATTCTAAATTACGTAGAAACCAAGTTTTCGATGCGCACGTCGACGAGGAAGAATTGTGGAGTCGAATAGGTAGACACGGATTGAAATATTCTTTGTTGTCGTTGCTTCATCCTCGATGCTCCTAAACGATCTTCAAGTTGCTCGCTTCGTTCTGCTCAACTCTGAATTTGTGTCGCTCATCATACTAATGTCCTGATCTACATAGGCGTCACTTGACCGTCCGAAGATATTCATTACGTTGAGCGTGGACGGGATATACAAAACCAAAATTCGTTCCTCATAAATAGTAGAAATTAAAAAATAAAAAAATCTTTTTTCACAAAAGCTCGACATGAACTATCATTAGCACCACCCTAGTTATCCACAGCCTCTTTACCGTTTGCCACTCAGCTGAGTTGGATGCCGCACTTAGGTGTAGGAAAAACACACGGCGATTTCTTGAAATCTGGCAATATCACAGTGAGCCTCGTTATTACGTTGACGTTGTCCACCGTAATCAGTCTTCTTCGTAAGTTTTCTTGATCACATGACAGATTTACGTCCAGTATTTCAGTGATCCCGCCCAGGATGACCAGAAAAATGGGTTTGTGGACAGAGGGCAGCTGAAAAGTTGGACGATAGTCGCCGCTGTAGTGGAAGTCATCCTTTCTGTACAGGAACACGATTTTACTAGGGTTGGAATGATTAGAAACTTCAAACTTGGTAGCTAGCGTGTGAACACTCAAGTTATTTCCTTGATGAGGACTACCTGAAGACTCTTTAGAAAATTTAGAGACATCTCTCATCTAGAGCAAGTGGTGATCGATAGTTCTCTGACAAAATAACGTTTTAAATTACGGGAAGAAGAGGCGTTATGACAATAAATTCATCGTTCTCAAATCCACGTTATATAATAATGACGTGGCAAATACAATGGTCAGACAGTAACCGTGGATGACATTATCCATTGCTGTTCATGAGCTGCAACTGTTTCGTTACGTTATTGGTAGTGCCATCATCGCTGTTTTCCAAGTTTCGACAGGCGTTGAGCCTGAATTTTCCAATATCTGGAGCTTTGACCAATCATGCTGTTCTTCTCTCCTTGAGATCCTTATCGTCTTTCTGGAAAAACTACAACAAAAGATGGCAAATCTCTATGGCTGATGCGATTTCGTATTACTGCGTTATCTTGAATTAGAAAAAGCAATGTCTTCATGTAACTCTCATATTTCCAGCTGCATAGTACAAAAAAAAAAACAACGAATAAGTCAGTTGCATTCTTTGCCGATGCTTTCAATAAAGGCGTGTTCATTGAAGCTAACGAGTAAAAGGATACAGGATAAAGCTTTTCACGATGAGCAATACCTGAGGGATGCGCCACGCATTCGTCTCCAATCTTTTACTTCGTTTCATATGGGGCGCCGTGGCTGAGTGGTTGTAGTGCTCGATGCCCGGCGAGCAGTGTAAACTTCGCCCCCAAAACTTTCCGGCAGTCAACAACGAACGCCGCATAAAACGCTCCAGCTAAGCTATCCTCAAAGAGACGTGCTCAAACAGTATTCTACGACGTTCAAAACGAAGAACAAAACGATTTGAATGCTAGAAGTACTGGGATCTGCAAAGTGAAAGATAACATTGTGAAGATGGATCAATAGAGTGCTATATAAATATAGAGACTATGTGTCAATTGGAGCAAAAGAAACAATAAGCACATCTCTCTGATCTGCATGCATCTTAGACATATTTAACGCCTCTTCCCATTAAGTCCCATAGATAATCATGTGAAGATCTCTCATTGAGAGCGATCCACTGATTGGCATATGCCTGAGATGACAGCTCAAAGTACTTTCCATAAATCTTCAAAGCTCTCGACTCCCGGAATCTCTGAGAGTAGCGAAACTCTCGTCCGTCGACTCCGGGTTCACGTTGCTGTCTTAGCTACTCTTTCACCATAACGTACGCGCTGAGGATCGACTAGATGCCAAATAAGCAGGATCAAGCACCATTCAGCGTCGAGAAACGCAATATTGGGTGCTCATGCAAGAGTATATGAATTGTGTTATGTAAATGGAGGACCAGATAGGATGTACGTACGAAGACGTGCAAAGATGTGGATTCCTTACGTGACAAGTATTAGCGACTGGCGATGGTCAACAGGCGTTAGCAATTAGATCGTATAAAATTTAATGTGGGGAACAAAGATGCTACACATTCAACAAACAAAGTTCTTCGCAGTGGTTGTTCTAGAGAAAAAGTGCGAACTGATCGAAAGCGATCTGATCGAAAATAGGTGGTGTGGATTAAACTCTGGCACTTAGGAAGGTACAAATGTTCAAGAAGAATATTTCTACCGAAAAAATTACAGGAAACTTTTATACACACGCTTAGCTTTAAAATGTCAAGGACGCTAGCTTTCACACCAAAGGTATGCTTGCTGAATACTTTGTTAAAAGGGTAAAGCAAAGGATAAAGGATGAAAGGATAATCTTTTAGGATAAAGACGTCAGTCAATTCCTGAGGGGTGTGCTAAGCATTCCTCCTCAATTTTTAGCTTCGTTTGTGATTGAATGCATTTCTGGATATTACAATGACTCGCGGCGGCCTACCGACGTATCAAGTCAGTGTTGCCTATCTTCCCAGGCAACTCTAATACCAATTCACCGACGCCGCTGGGACAGAAGGCTTGATGAGCTATGAGCGCAAAATCGGACTATCAACCCTGAATGCGACGCAGAGCACCTCTTAACCACTGCATCACACGAGTTCGATCGTTTTGGTATCATCTGTAGTGTACCTAAGGATACAAGTTGTCACACCGCCTTTGATTTATAGGTCATGTTTTTGTAGGATTTACTGTCGTCCTTCAAGAATTTTAGCCGCAGGTCAGTGTGATCCCCAAGAGTAAGTGGCATTCTATAGCGAAAACCTTTATTGAAACGCTCTAGTACTATGACCTCGTTATTACAGGAAAACTAATTTGGGTCATTATCACAATGAGAACAAAAGATGTAAGATCCTCAAACTGCAGCAGAATATATGCAGGACCGCAACCAAGTCCTTGGGAGTTGATTTTTATGCAACAGAATAGATGAAGTGGGAGAGGCGGGTAGCGTATCGGATGAGTAGGAGGTCGACTGAGTAACATCTGAAGAATTAAAGGACAGATCAGCTGGGCGTATGGGTTTTTCACTCTAAACGCACTTCTGACGATGAATTGTCTCCGTTTTGCGTTTGAAAAAAATATACATTGTCGTCGTTATAGTACACAATTTGATATCCGAAAATTTCAAAATCAAACAGAATGAAATAGTGTGGTTCACATCTTTCTTTGGTACATGTTTATTAACGATAAGTAAAAGCAGTCACCGACAGCAAAGCAATAAATGAGCCGGGCTTACAGTATTCACGGGATATTTGTCAAAGTTACTGAAGATTAATGAAAGAGACAAGTGTACAGTGCCCTCTCGGTCACATATGACAAGCTGCTGCTTCAAAACAGTCAACTAACGCTACTATTTTGAAGTTTAAACATGAAAGAAGAGAAATGAAGTTTCGAGTTCAATAAGGTACAATCGATCGTCCTCAATCGACGAGATTCCACAATCGATTGTACCTTCATACTGGTAAACGGCTCTAAGCTAAAAATACAATAATACAAGAAGCGCGACACAAGCATAAAATAACTTGAACATAGACCGCGATTATCATGAAGCTGAGGTAGCGATAGTAATAAGAAAATACATGGTCCAAAGACCTGCCTGAATCGTTAATTACTGGGCCCATGGACCCCCCTGAAGTAGAGAAAATTCCTGAAGACAGTGTCCTGAGAATAATGAGGAAACATCACGAAACAGAGAATCCTGAGTGCAAGTCCTGAGAAGAAGTAACAAGGAAGAAAGTAAAGGGAAAACAGTATTGCGTAAAAAAAAACATACACACACAAACACCGAAATCTAAAACTCAAAAATGCTCTGTAAATAAAATCCTCTTTTAAACAAATGTTTGGTTCACCGAGGATGCAAATCATCACGGGGATATTGTAGTACGGCCGGGAACATAGACAACCATATAAAAAGCAACTCAGGCTATCGAGGCAACGATGTGAGAAGCGAATTTTAGGTGAGGCAGATGTTTCGAGACAAAAAACTAGTGGGATAAAACTACGGCGATCTCGTGATCCTGGAGAACAAACATTACGTCTTCGCCTCACGGAGAAGCGGTGTCGTCGAAACGAATATCGCGTTGCAACAACGATTCCGTGTTCTTGTGTAGTTGCAGCAGTGACCAGGCCGATGTCATTTCTGCTAAAGTAGCTGGAAGTGCCTAAATGAAAGATATCGTGAAAGAGAACTCGAACAATACAAGAATTGTTTAGAATTTTCGCACACCTGATTAGATAGTGAAGCATTAGCGAGCGCATGTAGTCCGCTTTGAAGCGTCTCAGCCAACTTAGTTTCGTTAATTTCTACAGTTTGTTTCGTTCCGAAGTAATAGGAGTCGTCTGCACAGAATGTGTTGGTTTTTCTACAGGTAAGCTGAGACTCTGCAAAGTCTGCGCTACACATCCGTCAGGCCACCCAACATTACGATCACCAGATGACAGTCCTTCTTCGCGAGAGCTTTTTGTCTTCTTAGCGTGACGCACGCGACGACAACGAGCAGCAAGTTTGCGCATTGAATCACGTAAACTTTCCCAGAAATCGTCATCGCTCGAAAAACGATCACCCAGAACTTTGCGGCAAACATCTATAAATACGAGGATGAAACGAGCCATTTTGTATTCGAAGAAGAACATTAACAACACAACTAGATGCATCTAGAAACTAACGCTGTATATACATGATGCCTTCAATGGGTAAATTCGGGAATGTTGAATGATTGAGGCCTGCAACAGTGGTCTCGGCCATCAACTTCGAACCGAACACACGTTTTTCTGCCAGCTTTTTGCATAGATGTGTCATCGACTCGCGTACATCCACCTCATCAAATCGCTTATTCTGAACTACCTGCTGCACCACTTGCTGCTCAGACACTGCTCGAAAGGCTGAAAACAATCGTTAGTTTTGCTACTATTCTAAAAGTGACTTACTTAGTTTTGGAGATTATTAATCGCAACACGGTAGCGTCGCACTGGTAGATCGGTATAATGTTTGAAAGCTTTATATATAGAGAGAAAAAATCCATACTTGGATCAAGGCTCAAAGCTTGTGGCACAGGTATCGGTATTGCGCTAATCCTTTCGTCACTGAGATCTTGCTCACGTATAAGCTTCACGTAGTCGTCATTTTGTTGTTTCTGAAATCAAAACTTAGTGATGTTCCATACACAATAGTCTACTATTAAAGATCTAAGTAACCCTGTGTTTGCGTTCCGGGGTCATAATCGAATGACCATGCCCGATGGGTAGCGATGCAGCTATTGGTGCAGCACTTCGTGAAGATGGTGGCTCACTCTGGAAATGTTTTGTCTCTTGTTCATGGAGAGATATCTTCAAAGTTACTTCCACACTTTTGTTTTACAACCATATTTTGTTCATTTTTTGGCGACGAAGTTTCGTGCAAATAATCAAGCGGAAAATTATTAGAAGGAAAATTTTTTCTGAGGCAGTTGGGATTTTGCATCTGCATATTGCAAGCTAGCGATTGGTCGCAAAAAGTTGAAGAAAAAACTTCTGTAGGGAAAAACATTTCACTTCAGAGAATATAACATCTATGGATATCACACCTTTGTGAATGCTAGAGATTCTATTCACCGTAACATACGTGATCATACAATATCATTTTGCAGAGCAACTGTTGCACAAAGTGCACATATTATTTATACATATACATAGGTGTTTAGTGTGCAAAAATATATGCATATGTGCGTGGGTATATATATTTATATACATATATACGTATGTTTATGTATATATTTAGGCGCAAAAAACCCTGCAATTTTGATAACACGCACCCAAGTACCACCCTTCGCCATTTCAGTACCTACACACGAGCGCGCTTCTCTCGTAAACAACAAAACTTCTATAAAATGTGACTTTAATTAAATGCTCTTCTCTGCGCTTCGGAAAACTTTCTGTGTTTGTCTTATTGTATGTGCTCTAAGATTTTCTCTACACGCTCGTACGTTTGTGATGCATAAGTGACTTCTGCGCGAACAAACGAAGCTACGCACATACTTTGCAGTTACATCCGAAAATTTTGACTGTGAAAAGTTAAGCGAAGGAACGAAAATATCAGAGCTTGGTTCGAGGTAATTACAACGAAAATAAAGGAAAACTGATATAAGAGATGACTGATGTTTGCATGCAAGCTACTGAAATTGCAGATTTTTTGTATGCATTAACACATATAAATATATATGTATAAAACATTTATATACACACATAGCTATGTAGATTCTTTGCAAAATCATATTCAAAGGTTACGTGTGGTTGCAGTAATAAATTTTGTACTGTCGCTCATAAGTAAAAAACTGTACATGTCATACTTTTTTGATATGCTTTATTTCGTGCAGTATAGTTTTTTCTTGTACACTTCGTAGTCGATCGATATTCCGTCAAATGTTAAACGCAAAAAACCCTCGAGAAAAATTGTCTTTCCAACAGTTTGACACTTAATTATCAGCAACTACCTCGTCACCAAAAAAAAAAAACGAAACCTGTGGAAGAATTTTCATGGGTCAAACTGCAGGGTAATTATCCTTTCTAGGATGCCTTGTGCACAGTAAGCACCGGTAGGTGTCTGAACCAAAATTGTACAGGATACGAAGTTTCTTGCGATATTTCATCAAGAAAAGCCACACAGCGCTCGTTGGCAACAAGATAATACCTGAGCACCTAAAAGAAACTACCACTGATTCTATCGAAATTACGACTCCGGCTTTTATATGCTGATTGCTGCATAGGCGTGAACCATTCAATGTAGTACTGACAGGATTTCGTTGTGAAATTATAGGAATACTTGCACAACCTTTATAGTACATTCCACCTAAACGATATCGTCTACAAGCTCTTTGTTCGGTCATCTTCGAAGAGAATGATGAAAGGTGGGCTGACAGACATGCATGGAAGCACTGAAGATTTCGAAGAGGTTCATCATAGCAAATTATCTGCACGATAAAGAAAAGCTTAGTGAAGTACGCAACGTGTACAAAGCATTAATGTTTTCCATTCGTCGGTTTGTGTAAACATTCTGTTCATTTCAGAGAAAAACGGCCAAGGATGTTCCATCTATATGCTTCAGTCTATATCTTCAGCGGACTAAAGAGAGTGGCCCAACAGGTCGACACAACATCGCCAATATTCTTTACCGCCACTCTAGCGAACGTCATGCGAAAACTGGAATGGGTTGCATGAGAGGGAAAGTCGATGGCCGGCAGCTACACTATTTTGCTAATTACATCGCTGTCATAACATGAACCAAGGGCTGGCTAAAAGGAAGAAAGAACCGTCAATTTTGACTGGGCGTTTAAAGATGTCGAATTTTGAATGAACCTCGCAAAAACTATATTAATGAAAAAGCGGTTCGTTTTCACAAGAACCCTTAAATAGTCGAACGTCTTTCCAATTTCCAGCTGTGTCACTGAGTCAAAAGGCCTGCGCGACGAGCAATATATGTGGGTGTAGGAGCAAGAAAGAGATAGGGAGCGCTATGAGGATCTTTCAAAGACACAAGGGTTTTCGCACTTTTCGATACTTGTGAAATGAACGCACTTTCGCAGTAACTAGATGTTACGCAGGCTGGTTGAAGCAATAAGTCTTATCAAATAAGTTCTCATTAGAGCAACGTCAGAAGCAGATGAGAGCAACAAACAACTTTTTTTCATTCATAGTCAAACAATCGCCGGGTAAACACGCTCCAATTGCAATGGTGGCCGGAAAATGATGACGATTCCACAAAGTCAGGAGAAGATGGATCCGTATAGTATTGTTAAAAATTAGTGAAATCATTTACTTAGTATTTATTGTGTATGACCTGTCATCACATTCCAATACAATTCCAGTACTTTTTGCATTCGATTCGCTTCCCGCATTCATCTTCCACAAAAGTCTTCGAACATTTCGCGCGTTGTTTCGACTAGTGCTTATAGATTTCGGCTGCCTTATAAATGCTTCAAAATGTTGGTGGAGTCGAATCCTATGAAATCGTGAGAGTCGAATCCTATGAAATCGTGAAGATAGCCAAGCCAAAGTTTGCAGGATTGTAATAGGTCGTTGGGAGAGGGGGTCGGAGCAACGCCTCCTGATAGGCAGCATCACTGACCACTCCGCTATTTGCCCGTAGCAATGAATAAAGAGAATTTTTTTGAGAAAAATTGATAGTTAAAAAATTAAAAGTTCATAGTTAAGTAACTGTTAAAGCTTGAAGAAATTTTGTTTGGATACAAATCAAATGAGATACCTACTTTCGCTACACCATAAATGAACGACGGATGTGACGAATCTACAGATTTTTGTGGGATTGGAAATATGGGATTTTGCTGATCTTTCAAGCATACCGATATATTCGATTGGTACGAAGGTGAAGTAATCATTGCCTAAATGCAGAGAAGCGTAAACGAATTGAAAATGATCCATCAAATTCCTAGATACTATGTTAGTGTCCCCAGATAATATTCTTACTATTCTCCTTTTCTTTTCACTAAGTTGTGATCTCATTCTTCATTAAAGCCACGATAGTGCACAAGTGCACATGTTCTAGGCGAATAGTAATTCTTTCGTACGAAGACTGGTTTGGGAAAATTGAAACACTGTCAAGTAAAACTATTTAGGATCAATAGTGAGTGACATTATCGAAATTAGGCAAACTGAAACGCAAAAAAAATTCTCATCTATCTTTTTTGAGTAATTCGACTAAAGGAAAAAAATTCAAAGTGGTGATTGATGGCGAAAACTCATCAAGAACTATTCAACGCATTACTATAGAAAGTAATACCAAAAAAGAATCATAATGATAAACCTGAGTCGATGTTGATGAAGTGGACGATTCGCTGCCATCCATTCCTACGATATCAATATTACCAGATTCGCCTATAAACTCAATATCTTGATTCGTAAGTTCCACAAGTTTCTTATATTTTATCGTCCAAAGTACTACTTATATATAACATCAGTTAAAAGGCTGCGAAAACGCATGAGTTTTCTATGCGAGCATCATCAAAGAAAAAGAGAAATCATTAGTGGAAAAAATCGCTAATATTTTTGAGGCAGATGAAACAGTTTACAAAAGTGTCTGAGCATAACAGGAAACCTGTACTGCAAACCAAATTAGATGTCATAGAATTCCGTTTGCAAAAAGTGATTAGAAATGTTAGGTTACGTCACTGAACTAAGTTGGATCATTTTTCAATGTTATTTGCAGGACAGTCTGCACCAGTTATGAAATTTGCTCATTTCAAATCTTAGTTGGCTGATAATTCGCAAACCATAAAGTAATGTCTAAAATATCGTTGAATGCGTACCGACAGTGCTGTCAGTCTTCAACCCATTACTTTCCACGCTGGAAGGATTGCTCCATTTTGCTTGCTCGTGTTCCTGCGGAGCTGTGTTAGTTGTTTCGAGTGAAGTGGGTGCAGGTAATGTGGGTGATGGTGGCCGCATCAGACCTGGCATTAACCAAGTCCAGTGAGGCATAAACTGAGCCGGCAAGGTTGGACCTAAAACTCTTTCAACTAATAACAGTTGCCCAACTGATTTTGCTCTTCATACAGAAAGGAAAGAGACGGTACATGCACTTGATTATGTGAACTACCTGCCAAGGTTTTCATATACGTAGGCATGTTGAAGCTGGGCATTGTAAAGAGAAATAATCTTGCAAGTGTTCTCTACGTGTTCTGGGGCAGGAACTTAGAGTTTTTGTTCTTTCTAGCATACAATGTGAACATACGTTTCTTTAATCACGAAATTCTTATAATATCCAGTACTTACATGCAGCAATCGGACGCAACGCAACCGGGCACTCAGGCTGCGTTGGAGGGGCTGGTGCTGGACGTTTGCGAGCAGGACCTGACTGAGGTGGTGGTGCTATCAAAGGAGCCAGTGCTGGAGCCTGTGATAATGCGCTAAGAACCGGCGACGTCGCACCAACGACACCCATTTTGTGAAAGCACCAGGAAGATCGTTTGGATGCATGATTTCAGTTGTTGAACCTCGCTGAAACGACAAAAAATTAGCATGAATTCCCATCACAATTTTCAGTTTGGTGAACTTTGATCAACGGAAAGATAGAAAATGTGACATGTGTACCAATTTCCACTTGGAATCCCGCTCGTACACTCTCACCAAAGTACTGCCGAAATCATGCCTCAAAAAAGGTGTGCACCCCGATCTGAGGCTCACTTCCTCACTAACATTTGCGCTTATCAAACGTTTGTGAAGTTGGTCATTGCAAAATGCCTGTTTAACGCTGTCATCAAGCTCTGTGTGGCTTTGAAGTGGAAGAGAGGTGAAGAAAATGCGTGACAAAATACGCGCATTAACGATGTGTACATGAGCGAGGAACACATGGCTGGTGTAACATGAGAAAACAAGGCGACAATCAGCTATGAAGAAGAAAGGCAGTGTAGAGGAGGTTTGATTTATAAGACAACAGGAGCGACTTATGTTGAAACATAGGTGTAACATACAGCAATCGGGAATCGTTTAAGATCACGCGTTGAGCATGAGAAGACGAACATACGTGACGAACACGACCTCATTGCTCTCGTTGATGCATAACAGAGCTTAATCAGACATATTTCTTGAATATACGGGAGATTTCGGATGGTTATGTGAATTTGCGGTCTGAAAACTTCGATATCGATGTCGCCAACAAACGTCACCGATGAAGAACCTCTTAAAGAAATCAGATTGAGCTGCCGACCATTCCTAGAATGATGAGCAAGATCTGTCAATTACTCTTACTCACTATATCGCTTGTCTTCTCAATAATCGCCAATGTCTAATTTGAATTAACTAACACGCAACTTTTCAACTATTTGTTGAATGAAGTAATGTTCAATAAATGTCACGATAATTTAGTAAAGAGGGTACTTCCGTACCATTAATCAGTAAAACCAGATAAAATTTCTTGAAGAATCCAGTGTTACGCTTCACGCAACTCATCAATCTCACTACTCCACTACGCAATTTTTTCACGCTCGATATCCTAATGATGTATTTGATGAAGCCCTATTCTTTGTGCCAGAAATCCATCATTTGAGTCAAAAGTGCATAAGGTTCACGATGTTCTGGATGTATTACAAATAGTGGAGTGACCAAAAGGTTCATATTTTTGTGCTAAGTATAGCTAGAATCAGTTATACTTATGTTTATGTGATGTGACTCATCACAACTGTTTACTCGTAGTGATTGGAAATTTTCGTTCAAATCCGTTGAACACGGGGAATATTGAGGCAGAACTCGTTGTTGATTAAATGGATGGCGTAATTTTGATGACGCATTCCAATGAGACCAACCGAACGTTGCCTAGAGAGCACGACAACAGAGTAATTCATTTCTATTTCATTTTCGTTTCATCTCATCAAACTCGATACGGGGCACTGCAAGAAAATGCACCTAAACTGACAAGGTTACTACACACCGATCTACATTCATTTATCGCAGAATTCACGCAAATCACCTATAAAGCCACCGATGTCCATGCTAATTAGAAAATGCTAATGTGATTCATAGTGTATTACGTAGATATCCCTTATAGATCTCCGTTATAAGAAGGACCTCAAGTCGATTAGTCATGATGCCACGCCTTACGTAACAGATAGTTAATAAGTGACTGGACGTGAACCTATCATTGACCTTTCCCTATAACGCAAGACGATGGGGCAATGAGCAAGCATTATCTTCACCGGACAGACCTATGCTTCTGCATAAGAGTATTCGTATTCAAGGTTGTGTGTCAACATTTGCTCACGTTTTTATAGATTTTATTCTGAACCTTAAGCCAAAAATATACAATTTTGTGTCAGGGGCATCACTGGGTCTTCATTAGTGAACGCATAAGAATCTATCATGAAAAATTCCCGTAACTGACGGCATGTGCCTGTAGCAATGTTCTATTGTTTTGAATGATACATTTATATTACAGTGAAAAACTCATTGAAATGTGGATCATTCATCATTTAACACATTTTTCTATTGAACTGAGTTGCTTAAAGGTTATTTTGATAGTGAAAAATCCACTGAATTTTGTCTGATTAGAAAAACAACGAATCGTATGAGGATAAAAATGATTGATGGAGAAACACTACTAGCTACTTTTTATTGAACAAAGCTGTTTTACTTGATTTTGAACTTCAAGACTACCCATTATGAACAGCAACAAAGTGTTTATGCAGCAATGAATATCCTAGTAGTAGTGTAGTTATCCCTAAAACAGACCTAATTATCCAACATTATCGTAAATGAAACTAGTAAATACGGCACCCAGAATATGTGGATGAATTAGGGTTTCTCAGTGAGTTGCTACTTTTTGTATTAAGCTCCCAGCAAGTCAATGCAGTGAAGTCTGATGCTTTAGTTGTTGTTCCATCGGCCTATCGCGGCTTTGTGGCATTTTGACGAATGCTTCCGTCGCGAGGCGACATCGTAAAATTCATTGTTCATGTGCCAGTCGACCAAGACCAGCAGTTCTCAATCGAATTCCTATACATGAGATCGAACAACGCAATGCAATTTAACATTTCTTATTCAGGCATGTACGATTCTTAATGGGAATTCACCAGTACTGATAAGCAGGATCCGGAAAAGAAATCGGTTACTAGTTAAAACTCAGATAAGTGGTATACGATGCGCTGAGGAGTCTTGAGAAAACCTCACTACACTGCAAGCTACCATTTTACCATATCTATTTCAGACCACCTAGAGATTTCCTTTTAATCCTGAAGCTGTCATTATCTCCATATCAAAACACACTGATTTTCTGCTAGAAGATAGTTTAGGTTAGCTCTATGAGTTCCAGTATCAGTGATTCTCATGAGCAGAAATATTACAGCGAGTCAAACGAAATCCGAGTCGCATGTTTTATGGCTTATTCATCGACGAATGCTTAATGCTTGTAGTGTTTCCATAGCAAATATGATGATAAACATTTGCGCTGACTTCACGTTATATGCCGTTATATTTTCGAATTCAATTATCGGGTTCGTCATAACATTGGCGATGTGCAGTTTTGTTGTCGTTTGGCGAATATTCGGAAACATTCTAAGCGCATCATCATATTGGTCAGCTGTTGTGATTCGGAGCATTCATTCTTCCATTGAGTCACACCCTTGCACCCATTTTTTCTGTTCGCGCTATCGTCCTAGTATTTATATTGTCTTTTTTTCTTACATTTCAGAGCAATTTTCTCTTGAAAACGGAGGCGACAAGTGACAAGATCGACTGCAATAGAATTTCATTACTCCTTAACGATAATTCTCCCCTAATCAGCACTTTGTACAGATTATTCTTCTTTGAGAGTACAGTCAGAGAGTTATCGATCGTTGGTGAGATGGGAAAAATACCGGCCACACCGTAGAAACCACCACCACTCACTCGCTTATCGTAATGGAGCATCCCTGAACGGTGGTTCAAACGTCCGCGCGGTAGTGAATAGAGAAAGCAACTTGGACAGGCAGAGGAAACACAGAACTGACAGAAAAGAGATGAAAGAGGAAACAAGAAGAGAAAAAGAGAGAGGGAGAAAAAGAGATAAAGAGAGAGAGAAAGAAAGGGAGAGAGAAATAGAGAGAAATAGGTGAAATTCAGAGAAACGAAGGTCCACCAAAGACGAACTGTGTTCAACGAAAGCGTTTGAAGGTACTGATGTATTGAGGAATGTGTTCAAGTATTCATGTCCTTTTGTCTGAGAACCAAGTGTATCACATGATGACAATGCTCTCTTCATAAAGAGTACTATGTGCATGTGGAACGTTGCTGCCATATTCTGTTACAGTTTTTCAGAGTTTTTTTAAAATGACATTTCATATGCACGTGACGATTTTCACGTGCCCAACAAGGCAACTGTCCACTATTTCAATAGGTCACCAATCAAAATCTGTCGATGTCTACTAGAGTACGTTTTTAAGCTGTTCGGGAGTTATGCCAATCGCGAAACTCATCCATTATGCTGCAGTTCGTCGCGAATAAGGGATGTGCGCTGAGGGAATTGTTTACAAAGCATCGGAATGACACGCTAAAAATTCCGAATTACAATGACTTTGTCAGGATCCATTCTCACGGAGTCGACCTTGAAAATTGGTTGTTTTTGAACGCGCACACTTTGTCGATGGGCGAAGAGAGGGGGGCCGCAAATGCGACGGACGAAACGAGATACGGCAGCTGAACGTAGAAGGCGCTAACGCGACAACGATCTTCGCCCACTCAGAACGAGACGACAGCGAACAATGAATGAGAGCCGAAATGCTGGGTCGTTAGCCAGGAAAACTACGACCATGCTTGCCGGGGTTCCATGTTTCACGAGAAATTTCACTTTGCAAAAATTAACAATGAAAGAGATGAAAATGAAAAGAAACGAATTAAAAAGGGGGTTGGTTAGTATACACTTACTGCCTGAGTAGTTTGCATTCAGAACATGCGGCGGGGGCGCCATTTGACGACGCATCCCCGTCGGGCCGGTCTCCAATTTCCATCTACTCCATTGTGCTGTTGTAACTAAAACGATCAGAAATCATGGTGAGGGAACATTCGATTTGAAATGCTGAAAAAACAACCTATGAATGGGGAAATTCGATATAATAATAGATAGAACCTAGAGATACAAACCGCTACAATTCATTATTAGATGTGTTTGTTTAGAAACCACACAGTATTGCTTGGAAGCCAATGGAAAAAATATCGAATGTAATAACAGATTATGTTTACGAAGACAGTAAGACTCTGATTAATGAGTTCGTAGTGGCGAAAATAGGTTGAGATGTCTTCTATCTTAACATATAAAAGCGTTCCAAATTTTCTATTGGATTAAGGGTGAGGTTATCCGTATACAAGTCGTAACATAGTATTGCCCTAACCTAGGCGGATCTTTGTTGCTGCATAAAATCCGTGAATTCTCATGGTTTTTCATTCCACTTAATTTCCTCACTAACCACAGACTCTATATTTAATTGCATTTTGTACACTTTTTGAGCTGTTTGAATACTATGTCATATTCGAAAATGGCATTGCTAAAGCAAACGGAGGCCAATTCAGTAGGCAGTGTGGCACACGAGTTCTAGTTTTCCAATGCTATCACGCGAGTTGTTCCTTCGACGTACACACATGCACAAAAATCTATACGAACATGCGACATCACCCTACTAAACAACTAGCTATCTTTATCGCTTCATGTCCACATATATACACGGTGTATAGCAAAACATCATCCACATACAAAAATCACTGATTAGAAAGAAGTATGAGAGCCCAGATGTGCTCAGTTCATCATTTGCTGCGGTGGAGCCAACATAACGGATCCTTCATCGCAGTTTGAAAAAGACTCTTCAGAACATCCAATATAAAGGCCCAAAAAGCAGACGTGGCACGATACTTTGGCTTGGTTTCCAAGGCAGAGGATGATTTTCTGTGCGTGTTTGTATGGCAGAAAAAAAAAGAAGTGTCAGAACAAACCGCAAGAAATCTTCGCAGTACATCTGCGGACGTTGTGAACATTGATGAGTGGTGTTTTAGTGAATGATTCTGTTCGTTGCCCGACAAATGTTTATGTTTAGTAACACGTCACCTCAACATGCATTCAAAGGCAGTGTCCTTCATAAAGATGCGAAGAGCCACGCTATTCATATTCTTTCGATGGTAGAGAACAAGCCGCGGATCAAGACACCTTCTGATCAGCTCTTACGTCATTCTCACTAAACTCAGTGCTCATCAAGAGTGTTCTGGAGCGCCAGGAGAAAAACAAGTTGTGCGCGTAAGCCATGATGATCAAAGATCACAGAAAAAAATCATCCGGATATTAGACAGTCCATTGATCGAAGGACATAAGAAAACGCTAGTACTTACGTTGTTAAGGAACGCTTGTATGTAATTGAAGTTGTATGCAGTATGGAGGGATGTGGGACCGGCGGACGCCAGCGTGGATAGACGACCAACTGCACAAGAAACGCGCGAACACGCCGCAAAGAGAGTGCGACGTCGCCGGAGTGCGGAGGCACACGTACAGGAAGAGGGAGTCGTCGTGTGTGGTCGAGACACCAGCTGGCTGGTCGTGTGGACGAGCGTGTGCGTGCTTACACGAGGCCGAGGCGGCTAGCCGCCGTAGACGCGCATGAACACGAAGAGCGAGCGAGCGGCGGCGAGCGAGCGGCGAGGGGGGGGGGGGGCACCGACGACGTGTGCGGTTCGAAAATCTCGCACTATCGCCTCCAAATCGCAAAAAGAGAACGTGCTGTGTGTGTATGTGTGTGTATATATGTGTGTGTATGATGTGTTGTATCAGTGTGTGTGTGTGTGTATGTGGCGTGTTGTGGGGTGGGGTGAACTGGAGTGAGTGAAGAGTTGCGTAGAGTGAGGTGCGTTGCGAGTTCGATGAGGGATCGCATCTTGTCACGTTGGAACGTAGAACAGCAAAGGTACGCTTCTTACACAACAACTGGTAACATTTTTCATCTTTTTTTTTTCTCATTGTTCCACTCGACGAGGCGAATGAGGAGGTGAACAGATTGATTGTGACTAATTGAAACAATAGGAGGAATGTGTGATCACATTTTTGGGGTTCGAAGAGCTTTCAAACCTTTAACTAGCCCTTAGCTTAATTTCAAAGACATAAAGCTTCACGTCCGTCTAATAAAAACGAATTTTTCAATAAGACCTCTAAAGTGGATGTATGTAGCCTTTTAGATCCAAAAAAGTCTTAGTAGCTGACCCAAAGCGGGCGGCTGGTCTCCAATGAACAGTTGATAGACATAGAACATCAAAACAGTGAGTGTTTCAAAATGAAACTCTTACTAGGCGATCTAAAATCATTTCTTACGTTCTCTGCTGGGCATATGGAGGTTTTGGCTTAGTGTATTGCGGAACAGTTTGATTTTCCAGGCTTTGAAGAAGGCGACCAGCTGAAATGTTAGCCACCATGATTATTGTATTTTTCATGCTGCATTACCAGCTGTATTGTTGTATTGCTTCACTAATTTTCAATAAATATTATCACTAACACCTCGAAAGGCTTAACAGAAGAAACTGCTCATTTATCCAAACTAAGTCGAGATTAATAGATAGTTGGTTGTGGGATTTGTTAATAACTTCCTCTAGAGAGTCTAACTACACATCTTTGGGCATCTAAGACTACGCGCACAGTAGAATAGATTGAATAAACATGTTCTAAACTTATTGCCATATTCCAATAGCTTCCATTCATTATTGCGAAATAGTAAAGAACTTGTTTATCTGAAGAAACTGAAAGATAACCAGTATTTTCTGGCTTCTTATGAGTATTGTGGCAATTCATTACTTCACTTGCTGAGTAAGAAAGCTTTTTATGCGGTCATTTCTATCGGTGTTCATATGTGAATGTTTCATCCCTTAGGTCTTACAGCTTGTTGCTCATCGATTTTTTGCGAGCATGATAAATGTCGCATAAACAATGAAGGGTTTCCGAATTTCTCCAAGCATAGATGCTTTGGACGAAAATATGCATCATATTTAGCACTAAAATTTCACCTTGACATCTTCGCTCTACTCGCCTCAGTATTTGTTTTTCGATCTCCAGCGGCGTTTTCTGCAGCTCCTCGTGACATGGAACACTTGTTTACTTCCATTGTTCTTCATGATAACATAACATTGATAGCGAGCGACACTAACCAATCGTATTATGTATTATTCTATTGCATTTTTAAACGTCTATCTCTATCTACGTTCCTAGAAAACGTCATACATCCTCTTGGCGAGACTTGACCGCGTGCCAACTGTGAGAATGCTGCCTGCCTGCCTGATTGCCTGACGGCTTGCCTGCCTGCCAGCCTGCCAGCCTGCCTGCCTCCCGGATGGGACAGCGGGACGACGATGGGACGACGGGACGAAAACGAAAGGAGAAATTTCGTCCGGGGGTTGCCATCAGTCGCTTGAGCAGTTCACATTTACGGCCTCCTGTGTTGTTGTGACGAGCGACGACCGTGAAGA
This sequence comes from Parelaphostrongylus tenuis, assembly GCA_019055375.1. Classification (NCBI taxonomy): domain Eukaryota; kingdom Metazoa; phylum Nematoda; class Chromadorea; order Rhabditida; family Metastrongylidae; genus Parelaphostrongylus; species Parelaphostrongylus tenuis. Next base: position 105,095 of record JAHQIW010003910.1, on the reverse strand, counting down.
CGACGCGCGTCGACGGCGGTGTCCTTGCGTGGCGCATTGTGCGCAGCGCCGTCGCCGAAAAGGACTAGTTTTTCGAACGAATCGCTCGCGATCGTCATTGCTGACACTGCTTCAACGTGATATGTCCGTCCCGCGTTGAACGCACAACACGGCCAAATCCTGCAATCACTATGGCGTCTACGCGATCGCTCGCTCGCTCGCTCGCATTGTTTTTCTTTCTATCCTTCAGTTCAGACGCTGACAAGTGTCGATCTGTTTGTCTCTATCTGTCTGCCTCGTTCGATGATAGAGCGCATATAAATCGAACACATGACTAGTAATTACCGAAATGATACCGAAGATTTTCAGTCGTCTCCAAAACGAGAACGTATCGCTCCCTCACGCTATAAAAAGATCTGGAGCGATTATATAATTGTGTCGAGGTGCAGACTAATTTATGAGCGCGGAAACGACGAGAAAGAGTATATTATTTGCCGAGGACGAGAGTGGTTCGGGATCAGCGACGACAACATCTGCGAGACGCCTGACGGCTAGTTGCCGCGATCAATGGAACGCTGTTCTGGATGGCGAACAACCAAATCGCTCTCTAGAAAAAAGAGCAAACTTCAAATTTGAGAAACGCTTGAACGGAAGACGAGCTCGTCAAAGAGGAAGAAAAGAGACTGTCGTCGTTCCGATGTCCAGAACGATCCGACAAGAATCATGGTCTTTAGAAAAAAAAAGAGCAAACTTCAAAATCAAGAAACGCTTGAACGGAAGACGAGCTCACCAAAGAGGAAAGGAAACAGAGTATCGTCGTTCCGGTGTCGAGAACGATCCGATAAGAACAATGTAATAATAGTAAGTACATAGTTTGGTAGCTAAAAACATTCACTACAATGTACGAGAGTTGTTTATCTGCTCTTAAATGCTGTTACTGTCACTGTATTTTTATGACCTTCGATGTTTTTTACAATAATTCAAACTCCCTCCCTGGTACGCGTTATGCGGTTCGCTGCCTCATTCATCGTGACTGTGGGTAATATTCAGTGTCAGGAGTCACTCCCATCTCAACAAAATCAGCGTGGGAAGGACTCAGCATGGTTTTGTAAACTCTACAGCGAAGGAAACTACTCCATAGTTAACAAATTGGTCTTTAGAGAAATTGGGGCGAAGTCCATAGATTTCTTCGCGATTTAAAAAAAATTTTGAAAAAAAACGCCAAACAACTATTCGAGAATTTCTCTTACAATTGAGTAATCGTCAGATCATTAATCCGATTAATCTTTCCGATTAGAACAACGAGATCATTGGTGCTACGCTTGGAATATCGACACTCAGTTTGACTTTAAGCAGTCAACGAATGCATTGTTAACAAAAGCCGAATTATATTAGGCTGACTCATAATTTCTTTCGCACCACTTTTTTTTATCAAGTTCTTTTTTCTATCTTGAACCCGACTATTGCCAAAAGGCTGTGGTATGTTGGGTGATGTGAAGCCTTAGCCATCGCATCGTAGAACGATCGCTCGCCATATAAATGAGATAGGTCAGCGCAAAATGATGGCTTGTTGCACACCTTTTGCACTGACCGACCACCGACCCTCTGCACTTGTGACTGTCTGCAAAAGTCTTCTTCTGCGACTGCACTGGCAGGAATTTTTAAGTCGATCATATTAGGGATGATCCTGGGTCAACGACAAATAATACACGCGCCACGCTTACTTACTGCCTTGCGGCAAAGACCCGTCAGCACAACCGAAGCACAAGTTCCACGCTCGGATGATCACGCTATTTTTTTTTCTGAGATTGGAAGAACATGCTAATTTGAGAACTGATTGACTTTGGGCAGGACAACCAGTGTCGACGCCCACAGAGAACAACTTCGGGAGAGGGCTGCAGCAGTGTGAGAGAGTCCAAAACGACTCAGTGTCGCCCGTATTAGGATAACGCTTGACCTTATATTAATGAGGACTCGCCATATATTAGAGAAGCTGGTCTGAATCACGGTACCACATCCACCTTATAACCCTGATGTTCATTGGATTACTCTCTCAGTGCCCTGAAGCCATTTGCGGGAGAAAAAATCCGAAGACTGCTGCCAGCTCAAAAGTGATTCACCCGACTTCTTTGATGGCCACCCTCGTTTTTCTGAAAGGACGCCATCCAATCTTTGTTCAGCAACCATTTGTTGCATATCATTGATCATGATTGTGATTAAGTTGTTGGTCAACGTTTTTTTTTCTGAATGAACAGCAGTTGTATCGACAAAAATGTCGAGATGCGAAAGGACATGGGATGACATAGTATTCCCCGACTTCATAAAGCTTTTGATAGACCTTATTGAAAATTCAGAAATTTTTCAGGTTGATGGCAGCAACATGTATCGAGTATAAAGAAAGGTAGTTTTTAAACGAAAAACAGTCATTTCATAGATTCAAAACTTTCTGATTTTCCCACTGGTCCTCAACCTTTCTAAATAACAAGCAGAATTTACGTCGTCGGTGGATCCAACTGTTCTCAGCGACGGCGACCTTCGGCACGAAGACATATATCCTTGACATTGAGCTTTTCCAAATCGTGCACACTGTGTAACAGAAGACCTTCTCTAGCTACATCCAGCGATAATATTAATTACTTTCAGGAACGTCGGAGCTCTGAACTCTCAAGAAAGCGGCACGTTTTCCTCGCTTTGAACGCATCATTCTAATGACTCTGAAGTTACTTGAACAGCGAATGAGAAAATGTCAAACACCACGTGGCAACAATCTGAACATTAAGGATCAAAGGATGAAGCAATCTTAGCTCATCATTTTATGAAGGATAAGTCGTGCAATGGATATCACAAGAGTACATGGTTGCTTATTTGGCGTACACGCTAGCGTCTTAATAGTATATCAAAGCAATAATCCTACCATTTTAGGCAGATAAAGTACCAATTTACCACGGAATCGGTATATTCGTACTAGACATGTTCGGAAGTAGTTCATTCTTTCCAATATGCGTGCAATGCCATAGCTCTGCTATCGCAGAAATTTCGACTCCACCATCGTTCTCGAACATTCACAAAGAAGACGAAATCGTCAAAGAGCACCCGAAAGATCGAATGTAGAAAACTCACACAATAAGACTAAGAGAGGCTAAGACTCACACAGTAAATGCGATGAGGGATCATATAAAACAATGTACGGCTCATCATAAAAAAAATGAACTGTTGAAATCTGAAGGCGATTCACAATTTACGTCGTGTCTGCTTCGGCATTTCATGCTCGCGTACTTTATACGATAACTATGAAATGAAAGGAGCCGAGATAATACTCGATTACCACCCGATTTGTGGTCATGAAGTTTTGAATGCAAGAGTGAGCTCTCCACAACCAAATCCAAACACGTGACTAGTAGCTTCAACTGACTGCGAAATCCGACCAAAAGTTTGGTGCGGAGCGTAATAAGCAACTGAAAGCGTGTGCATTGAGATTCAGTTGTACACTCCTTGGCATGTACCAGTACACGTATCGAAATCATTGCGTATGACAACGAAATCTTTGATAATTGATATAATAGTAGTCATAGTAATCAACACCTCATACTTATTTATGTGTGAGATATCTATCGTTTATTTATATGCTTTCTAATTAGACATGAGCATTTGCCTAGATACTGAAATAAAGCAACCAGTGCAGTGCTTGTGATTTTATTACCTTAGTGTTGGCTTGAAACCCTTCCACGTTCACCAAACAAGTTATCATTTCGGAGTAGGGAAGAAGAGTTGCCATGTTTCATGCTATTACTTTGTACTACATGTGGAAATTCTCAGTCCCATTATCAATGCTTTTGCAGTAGAACTGACTTATCAACGTTCAACGACATTAAATAGAAAAACGAAAATCCTCATGCTGTAGTCTCTCTTACACACCAAAATTCCGAAGATTTTGTTTACAACGGATGACAAAATATCAAAACAAATGCAAAGGAATGTGTGAAATGTGATAGACATGATTTCGACTCGTTTGAAAAATTATATTAAAAATTATTTGTCTAAAAAATGTTCACAATATAACAGCTAATGTAATCTCGACTGCGGTGAGATGGACTGTTATAACGAAAACAAATTATCAGTGAACTCGCCAACAACCGCTATGATGAAAGAACGCCGCTGAACAAGGTTACTTGATTGCAGAGGTACTCCATTTCAATGAGTTTTACTTGGAGAGATCACTTTGAAGACCAACGTACCAATAATGGACCGGCTGTAGACAGTCGACTCCAATCATTTCGACCCTGAGGAGGGCCGAAGCGCCAAAACATCAGGCTAATAGAAATTTTTATAACCCCGCTTCAAGTGTAAGACAAATCTGGGTGAATGTGTTAGATGGTCAGTGGCCTATCGCCTCATCGTAGCGGAAAATGTCCTATAGTATAAGACTAAGGTCTACAACAAAGTGCTCATGACATCGCCAAATCATTAAAGGTATGAACTGTTTAATATCCCATCTGTAAGCCCAGCTAAGATCAGCAGCGCGTCAGAAATTGCCAGCTATTGAGTGAAATTAATAGCAAGATGAAAAACCTTCTTTCGGATGCACGAAAAAATGCTTTTGTCAACGAGTTAGAAGAATATTGCTTCTTTTGACTTACTAAGAAAGAACTTTTTAATCGAGAACCAAGGAATTTATGTGAAATATGTGTTGATAGCTTCCGTATTTTTCGTTAAAACAGACCAATCAGGTATTCAGCTATCCATGCACTAACCGATTTGTCTTTGACAGTCAAATCACAAAAATTGCAATTATTTGAGGTATCGATCAAAAGATTAGCAGCACAGCATGGAAGAAGTGTCAATCATAAAGAATAATTAGAGGATAGAACTGCTGACTCAAAAAAGATCTTTGAAAAATAGGTTAGAAACATGTGCAATGAATCTTGAAGCCATGAAAAGTAGAGCTTGCCCAACTTTTTGACCTTTTTTCTCAATACGGTCAGAAAAAGGTCATAGGCTTGCAATTTTTCCGATACAGGTATTTTCAACTCGACAACATCAGATCAGACTTGTCAGAGAAAAAACTATCTTTGATTAGGCAAGGGTAGTGGTTATCTGTAATGAAGCACTTGAAACGCGCGACCATGACTGCTACGAAAGTCCACACAGAATTCGCTTGAACAAGAAATCTCAACGATGCTATAGAGCAATCGCAAAAGAGCTGTATACATGTTATTGTAACCTACAATGAAGTGGTCTATGTGACAATTCATCAATAGCCCTAATGATTCTTCCACGTGACATGTCAGGACTAGTTAAGAGTGTATTCGTATTATTAATTAGTGTAGTAAAAAGCTAATCATCGACAGTTTTGCCCATACAGCAATCCACAAAGTGTCCCCTGATTGAAATTGAAGCTTCGGTGAGATATACTAGGTCGCTTCTAATGTTTTTGTTTCAATGAAGGATGCGATGTCGCTGGCGACATTGTCGTCGATCCAAGTCCCAGAGAAGAAGATTGAAAACACATAATCTGTTGTTGCGCCTTTTATGAGCGTCTAACCGCTTTTATTCTCTGCACTTGATTCAAGCTGGCCTACTGATCGGTTAAGATTGTTGATATGGTTGAGATACCCCGTTGCATTTGTTCCATTTTTGCCGAATAGTGAACCATTTTTGTCATTAACTCGAGTTCATTTGACAGTAACTAGAATTCGTTATTCAACCGTATGGTGGTATAATTATATATCCAATAATGCTGAGTGATATGCAAAGCTTTAAACCTCAGGCAGGAATCGAACCCATATTTCACCCTTTCCGGGTGCGCGTGCTAACCAATTGCACCAGCGGGGCTTCTATTCTGCCACTACACTTTCTCCAATTCAAAGCATATCACTCAACATTACATGATTAACATCATGCCACCGCTATAGGAGCGGTTAAGCAAAGAATTCTAGTTGATTACGTATACTCAATACTTGTCAGCGTAACTGAGGCGATATGTGCTTACCAGACTTAACTCCTGACGGTTGGTTGCTGAGTGAGGCAAGGCCTGGAAAAGGGTGATACCCATCTGAGATGTGAAGTTTCATATATCCTAACATTCTTCAGTATACTCGAAAGTGATTGTGTATAATCAGTGTGATCTTGATGTTGCTTCACTAGTAAGGACGGTTGGTTGCTGACAGATCTATACCTTTTATCGCAAAAGATTGTGTGTCGTCAAGTAGAAGAACGAGAGGTAACTTATTCTTGGCACTTTAAAGCGTACTCCAGAAAAATAAGCACAACTCATGAAACGAATTTTTGGTATACGTGAATTTTAGCTCTTGATTCTTTGAAAGTGTGAACATGTTATGTTTTCCGCATTCCAAATTTCATTTCTTCAGAGATGATTGAAAGGTTACAAAGCGTTTCATATGTGAAGAAAGATCATTCAACTAGTTATACATCCTAAAATTTCATAATAAGGGAGGTTCATGGATAAGAGCGGTCTTTGCTGGAAATTAGGAGCATGCGTACACTTTTTTCCGCAATTTCGTTATACCTATTTTCCCTTCACTCTTGAATTTTCTCCTTTTGCCCAGTTTTGTTAGTGCTTCTTTCCGCATAAATCTTGAAAAAGAAATACATTATCGAAAAGCGCGCGCATTTCCCCAGTTTTTTTTTTGCAGAAAGTAAATCACTCTTATCTATGGAATTATAGAGTAATTATCCTTGTATTTAATAGCATACACAGTTATATAGAACTCTAGATGCTAACGGTCTCGTTTTATATCAGCAAAAGAAGGTGAACCTTAACAATTTAATATAAGTTCGGGACATGTATGTGAAGTAGCAGAAAAAATAAACATTGTTGTCTTCAGATTCGATATGCGATGTTGACGAACGCTGCGACATTGGTTTACAATGTTTTGCGATGGTGCTAAGAGCATTGCCGATGAGAAGACGATGACCGATCGTCATCGGCAGCAGTCGTTTGTGGATGACAAAAGGAAGCACATTCATGTGCAACGAAAGACTTTAAAGTGTGTGCGAAGTATTTGCAGAATTATGGAAAAGCTTAAAAGGCATTGTGGTTTTATGTAAGCCAGGCGTGAGCAGAACAACAGTGACTGAAAAACCCAATTGAAATCGAAGAAAGAGGATCACTTCGAAAATAAATGCCGCATAAAAAGAGCCAGAAGCGTAGATCCTTTAGTGATGAAGTTCTTTCTGTTATTTCTGCGCCATCATCAATATTCTATTGCTAGAAATGAATCGTAGGAAAAAAGTAGTGAAACTTGTGAAGGGAAATGGTGTAGGGTAAAAAGAAAAGATTGCATTAATCGGTGATGTTCTATGCGGTATTGGGCAAATTTGACAACCGAAGTATTTCTCGAAGTAAATATCAAGTTACTGGGTCCGATTCTAGACTCGGATCGTTTGCCATAGTTTTCAGAGAACAGAATTTTCATTAACTCGACAAAGTGTGGTAAGATCTATAATATATACTGTCGGAAATGGCCAGTTGAAACTAACGCTAGAGATTTACAAAGCACACTTTGTGTTCATTTATACTGATTATATTGGACTCACACATAATTTTTAGATCTACTTTTTGTTAGTGCGGCACATGTAGTGCAGTGGTTAGAGGTGCATCGCAAAACACACACACACACCACACACACACACACCACACACACACACACACACACCACACACACACACACACACACACACAACACACACACACACACACACACACACACACCACACACACACACACACCACACACACACAACACACACACACCACACACACACACACAGTGTTGCAGTTTGATTCAGTCTAGCACGCCGAGCGCAAAAGCCTTCGATCCCACGAGGCAGTTTTTCCAATGTATCACCCATTCAAGTTAAAATAAGGAGTAAAATTACTCCCTTATTATTCATCGACCGCAAAAAGCAGTTATAACTTACAAATTAATTTCAAAATCGTTGTTGACGTGCATATCATTGTATAGTACATGTAAACAATTCAAACTTCACTGATATGGTATTCATATCAGATATATAACTATCATGATTGAGGAAGGTTAGTTTCAAAATTAGTTCAATGGCAGACCAGTCGGACAACACTCAGTCTTCCACTGCTTCTACCGTTGATTTTTTTCTGGGAAAAAATGTAAGTACTCAAATATTATTTTTGGGACCTTGTATGTTGTCTGGAAAAAGTAACCCTTTCGATGGACACTATTCATAAGAGTGTTAGTAATTATTCAAACGCTTAAATCTCTGGCTATTGCGTATAGTAGCTGTTTTTTGAAAAGCCTCTTTCAAAGCTGCAGCAGAAGAGAACATTCATGCTTCACATACGCATAATTTTCACAGGAAAGAAGTGTTTCTGGAATTATGAGTAGTCGTTCGGTAGCGTAAATTCAGACGAATCCAACATTGTGCTTTTTTCTGGAGAGATCATTTCACTGCAATGTAGCAGAAAAAAGAACATTGAGTTCCCATACGCAGCGTATTTCCATGTCGATAGTGTGGGTGCTGGAAAGCGGGGGAGGAGAGGGGGAGGGAGGCTGGCAGTGTATTCCATGCGCATACGGCAATCGATCGATCGACGCATTGGCGCGATTCAAATGTGGAGGACAATTGTTGTTGATTAAGGAATTTTTTTTGTGCTGTGAAAAAACTTTCAAAAAACCTATGCTTCCAATGCTACAAGATTTCCTCTACACATTCATATGCTTTTTGCGCTCCAGCGAAGCAATGGTAATAGCTCGCAGCCGATGTTGAACATAATTTATGTCTTAAATGCTGCAACATCAAAACGACCTCTTCAAAAAAGCAGTACAAAGCGCAGTAGCCAAAGATTCAAGTTTTAGAATGATTACTAACACTTCTGTGAAAAAGTTCGTGCGCAGCAAAAGCGGCTTCTTCATTTACCGCCACGTAACATACAGGAACCTATCTTTGTATGAACAATAACGAAGCCACGAGTATATGAGCCTACCGAGTGATTGCTGAAAAATCGCATATCGAAATAGAGTGAGGGAGAAGGAGGGTGAGTAGGAGGTCGAGGAAAGGTAGAGAGCTCAAGAAGAAAAACAAATGGAGAAAAACTAAGAAAGGGAAAGTGATAACATTTCACAGTTTGACAGAGTGGCGTTATTGCGATGTTGAAAAAATTATGTTAATTTTTCATTGTCAATGATTGCAATTGCACATTCAGACCAGATGCAAAGGTTCGAAACCAAAAAGACCTATTGGAAAAACGTCATCACTTGATGATAATAAGATAAGCACTTGGTAGGTCTTCATTAACTCACTTTCATTTCATTATGGTTCTTTTCCATTCACAGTCACTACTAAACTGTTATGTGGAGAATATCATATACACGCGAGTTCTCTACGGAATAATAATGGACGACCTACGCACTCCGAATCGTACAATATATATATATATATATATATATATATATATTTATTTATTTATATATACAATCATGTGTACATACTTGTATGCTTATATACATATATATATATATATATATTGCAATCATGTGCATATTTATACACATAAATATATACTTCCATGCATATATACGTGCTTAAATAGGCGCTTTCCAACAGTTTTATATGTACGACAAATCATACAACACAGCCAAATATACATTCATACACAAGAATCCCGACTTTCGCGTATAAAACAAAGAAATGATTTACGAAAAAAAAAACAAAGGAATAAGAGCACGGAATTATCTTTCTCAACTGCATTCTTCGACTTGTTAATGTATTTTATGGACACCCAAGCGTCGCACATTAGAAATGGTAAACCGGATAAGCGAAAAGAATTCAAGATGTCAGTTTACTGATATTCCGAATCTCTCATCCTCCACGACATCCACCAGAGCGGAATTTTTACAGGAGACAAGCGCAAACGGCTGTCTCAGAGCTATACGCTGATACGGTCAACGACGAGTTTAAAGCAAGAGAAAGCGAATGGTGGATTTAAATCTTTTCTCGTCACACAATTAGAGGAAGAAATGTTAATGATAGTCACCGTATTTGGGAAGTTTAGGAGTTCTGCTGAAGGATTTTCCAGTATGGAAGTTTCAATATACCGATCAATGCTGGTATCAACTCTCGATGGTCAGTCAACACCGAATTATCATACTAACAAGGAGAATAGCACAACAGATAGTGAACATATGGATGGATTGATTGATGATCATTACTTTTCTTTGCTTAAGATCTAATCGAACTCTTTTAATTAGACGAGTCTATGAACAATTCTATACCGCACTTCTAGCCTATCTCTTCTCCTACTCTCTTCTATAGTCTTACTTGGATATTAAATCATTTCAATAGTGACTTTGCCTAGCGGAATGCATACAATTGTTTATCCCTAGAAAAATCGTGATCTCAGGTGAAGACTTACAAAGATCTCTTAGCTCAAACGATACATGCTATGGATTGGAGAAGTTAATCGACTCAGACGCAGGAGAACGCAACCTAGGTAAGTGTACTTGAGAGGCTGGAGAGGTATTTATATACTATAAATACTTCTTACACAGTGCTGTAAGAGAAGCAGAGAGGTGATACAATTCATTTCAGAGGCATTTGTTAAGCCAAGACCTGAAGATGACAAATGGGTTACGCTTGCACATCAGTACTTCGACAGGGAGAAAGTATTTAAGCGAAAGCCACAAGTCAGCTTTTTTACCAATATAGAGGCCATATATGATAGTTCATGACTTGTTTCGTCTTCGAGTACAGCTCACAGAGCTGTTCAGAGCTGAACAGCCCAAGAAACGAGCGGTGACAGGAAAACGATTAAGATCTAAAATCTGTAGCCATGCGTAACGATTCTTCGCGAGTTGTTGAGTGCATGTCAGTTCGATGTAGAGGAACTTCTTGAATATAGTAATAATTTAATCTTCAGACAATACTCTCGACTGTTTATATAGATCTCATTCAAAACAATGATAAGCTGGTAATATGAAAACATTTTTGAGCCCATTATGAGGTCTGTTACGACATTTATACAGTGCTAAGCAGGTAATATGAAAACATTTTTAAGCCCATTATGAGGACTGTTACGACATTTATACAAAGCTAGGCAGGTTCGGATCAGGGATCAGCTGAACCGAAGGGCACTGTGCTACTGGGAAGCCTGGAAGGGCGAAACAGGTCCCTGCCCAGCACTATATGAGCCGCAATAGACCCAATGATAGGCTCAAACATGTTTTTATGTTATCAGTTTATCAGACTTCAGAGTTCCAAGCATCTAAGTATTTTTAGAACTTTTTTTGCAAGATGTAGCACCAGACACCAGAAGCACATAGGCTGTGATTGTAATGCATGTATAATCGTAGTTCGAGATCATACTAAACCAACCTAGCCCTATTCCTCTAAAACGGTCGAGGTCGTAGTAAAAAAAATACATTGAAATCTTTGTGCTTAATAAGCAGCTCATAGGTAGCAGTTGAAAATGCACAGATACCGGAGGAACAACGCCCAATTGATCCATTTGCAATGGAACCACTGACTGCCTGTGATGAAAACCTAAGAACACTCTAGCAAAACCATCCCAGGATCCTCCTGGACTGTCTCATAATTTCTTTCGCATACCGATTCTTTCATTGATGCAACTGTCATTCGTTTGAAAAACCAAATAATTAGCAATACAACTACCATCATGATCAGTGATACGCAACCATTTGCTGGGCAATGATTGCATTCTCTCCTCTCAGGAAAAATGACGATGACGATCAAAGAAGTCAGTGAGATCATTTTGAGGTAGATGTAGCGTTCAGATTCTCTTTCGCAGATGCTGCTTCAAAGAGCACATGTGATGACATTCCGATGAAGGAATATCAGAACTACAGAGCGAATGAGGTAGAGGTACCGTGGTTCAGCTCAGTTTCTTCAGAATGTGGCGGTTCGACATTGCAATGTGAGGTCTAACGCTGTTCCGGTGAAAGGCGGCATTGAGTCGTTTCGATTGCTTCTCTACCACTGCTGGGCCAAGCTTCCGGAGCTGCTCCCCGAATCGGAGATCGGCATTGGTCGTCTGCTTTATGCCGAATACGTTTCAAAACAGCATGCCCTCTCAAGCCCGAAAAACCGAAAGCGTATCTTCCGAGCGTGTAACTTGGGCTTTGCTTGAGTTGGCAGCACTTTACCGTGAGGCCCAGTAGGCAAGGCACGTGTTGTTCTCGTGTTAGACCCAAGGCTCACCTCTAGTGATGAACCTGAGAATGGCCTGCCTATGCGATCGCAGCAGAACTTTTGAAGATGGTCACGGCATGAGATGTCCATTGAGACATCACTTTGCTGTAGCCCATAAAATTCAGATGGTAAGCGATGGTGCCACGGTGCAATGGCTAGGGCCACCAAAGCATTGTCGAACACAACACCACTTTTTGGAAAAACTTGATTTGAAATTGGAAAAAGCTGATCGAAACAATAGTGGTAAAGAAATTATGGGACAATCAGTATTTATGGTGGCGACTACTATTAAACGTCATTATACGAAAATAAAAATACAAAAACTCCATCGCATTTCACTTGGATGTGTTTTATAGTAAAATATCGACCCAAGAATGAATCCTTGACTAAACAGACTTATCTCAGATTTAGATCTAGGCTCTGTAGTGAATGGTACTCTTAGTCATAATATCTCGGTCGCTCATGATGCACATTTTGATAGCAATGTTTCTACAAATTCGTTCATTTAGTAAATTTTTGTAACAAAACTACTTTAGAAAGTACGGGTATCAAGGCGGCTGCGAATCGTTAGACGGCGAGAAAGAAGATGGACCTCACTTGTACGAGAAGTACGTTTTTGAGGAACAAACCAAAGTGTGGCTTTATAATTCTTATTAACGATATACTTATAATTCAGAGGGCTCGCCGTTATCCATTACCAGCGGACCCTCCACGATTTTCGCTTTCCAAGGCCTACTGTGAATTGAGCCTTCGACCGGAGAAGCGTTATAGTGTGCCAAGACCCTGAGTGCTCAGATCAAAACTGATTACTAACAATTTCAATGTCAGAAATCACCGGGGTGCCAAAAAATCTCGTTTAACTCAGCTACGTCACACACTCTCGAACAACTTGTAGAATAAATTTGATTGTATATTCTGAAAGAATATAATTATTGTAAGATACAGTGATCCGTAGCATCAACTATTTTTCAACCTCGCAATGAATATTCAATATAATTTTTAAGAATGTTTAAACCCTTAGCGAAGTTGGTACGCCAGAGCCATACACGTGTTTCGGATATCTACCAGTCGCGATCCATCGACTGAGAAGTGGCGATAGTACAGTGTAATTGTACGTTGTGCTGTAGCCACAGATTCCTCCCTCATTGCTACAATGCAGGACTTAATGTGGGGCGTAAGCCACTGACGAGGAGGTCGAGACCTCCGAAACACGAGTGCATGGTTCTGGCGTACCAACCTCGTGAGGTTTTTAACATTCTTGAAAATTATAATGCATGTTATTTGACTGGACACCTGAACACACTCCTGATACGCATAATGGCAAAAGTAGCAACGATGTATGTTTTATTTATAGAAATATCAAGTTTTTCACAATAACCAGATCACTTTGCTTATCACTGATCAATGAGTTGCTTCATCGGTATCCTTGATGAGTAGTGGAGACTAGAAGGGCCCCATTGCCAGCCCTCTCATTTGAGAATAATATTTCCCGGACCATGTGAAGATTGAACAGTTCAGACCTCTTCTAATAGGACCATGAACTGCTCAGTCGGCAAGCCATGCATGTTTACAGCCCTCTGATGTTGTATCAGAAGCTCGCGTGTGGCTTGCATTGCAGAGTCATTCGACACGTTGGTATATAGAGCAGTGACGTCGAATGACTCCATTACGTACGTTTTGTTCGGGTTCGCGTTACGTAAACGATCCAGGAACATCTGAGTGTTCGTCAGATGGGCTGGAATGTGTCCTAGCAACGGCGATGTTATTTAAGTCAAGAATCATGCTATCTTATCCGTCGGTCCGCCTACACAGCTGATGATGGGTCTAACTCTAAATATAGATGGATCGTTAGACATCAGTGGATACTAACTTATGTGTTTCTATAAGTAAGTATAAGACAGACTTGTTGGTGACTGGATTTTCAATTGAGAATGATAGATGGTCTTAAACCTGACGCTTTTGCCGTACGGACCCACTCATTGTTCAATTTGCTGTTTTGCCTTTCGAATTCCTTTACAGAAGATGATCGGTAAAGCGAATCATCTTCGAGATGCTTATTCGTTATTACGAAACCTAACTGTCGAGGAATCAGAACAAATTCTCCACCCTTATCACTAACTGATAGCCTTATCCTTTATTCCCTTATAAACTCTCGAGCCTCTTTCATGCCACGGTTTTGTAGCTCGGTGAGATTCGACTGTTCATTTCGTCGATATTTTCATCGAACAGAGAAACTTCGCACAACTTCCTCACATTTATTCGACTCTGGGAATACCCAAATTCTATCACGAGCAAGTTATTCAAACTGTTTTAGGTTTTTTATCACCTTTACTAGCAGTAACCCCTTCAATTTTGAAATACTCTCTGGCTGACTGCAGCAGATCCGCACAAGTGTTTGTAGGGGCATTTCACCGCCTTTTTCAAACAAGTGAATGCAGTTAGTACAGAAAAGATGTGGCCTCCATAATTTTAGAGCATACTATTCAATAGGGAGCGCGATGGCGCAGTGGTTAGAGGTGTCCTACGACAGTGGCCGTTGGTTCAACTACACGTTCAATGTTCACCAATTTTGAAAATCTCTGCAGGCGTCAAGATGGTATCAGACTTGTGTGACTGGATAACCGCACTGACTTTATAGATCGGTAGCCCACTGAAACTGTAAAGGTCAGATATACTGTATTCACCTCTAGCGATTGTAGACGAAGACGAATGTATGGCGGATCCCTCAATGGTTGATCTACGCCGCGAGCTTCATCCTTCATCTCAACTATCTTGATTCGTTCCATGGCGCATCATTTTTCCTTTGGTCTTCCTCTGGATCTACTCGTAGTGCGATAATCTCTTTTAGAGGATGAAGGATAAAGCTGCTTTCATTAATCAGTCATTGAGGGATTCGAGAAAAGCGACATGCACTCGTCATCATATGGCATTGTTTGAGCCGATTTAGTGCTTATCTGACCTTTACAATGGCTCGTGGTGGCCTGCCGATATATCAAGTCAGTGTTGCTATTCTCTTAGACAAGTCTGGTGCTAATTTATCGTCCCTGGAGGGATGGAAGGCTTGATGAGCTTTAAGCGCGGAAACGAACCATCGACCTAACGATTGTCGGTCGCAGAGCACCTCTGACTAGTGCGCCACACGTGGTCTTAGTCTCACAATTTCATATGTATATTCAAGCAATTTTGAATTATTACAGAAGCAATATTTCATAGTAAAACTAAGAATAACTTCAAAAATGACAAGGACCCGCATCGCTTGAGAAGCACGGAACCCTCGGAGATCATCGGCACCAATGCTCATGACTGTGACCAACTATTTATATGAGTGAAAAGATCAAATATGATACTTCAAAACATGAAAAATATTCGAGGGAACCACTTTATCACTCTGTTTGACCCGTATCACAGTTTCTGTTGTGCAATACTTCTAGATTTGATTCGTCTCTTCGATCTCGAGGATAGCCAGGTCAGGACAAACGGTAGTGACGCTCTTCAATGATTGCCGGACTGTGCAGCGAGGCTGTGGGCTCAACTCCTCGTCGAGCATCACAAGCCACTCGGCCATAAACGATTTTCAAAGCGATAAAAGTCGAGCCGACGAGAATTATTCGTGCTAGAGCAGAGATTCGCATTTGAGCGTGTTAATTCATTATCGCTTCCACCGACAACTCGTCCCACATCATTCTAGTTGGCACGACGCCAAACCTTTGAATCAGCCTGGCACCGGCATAATTTTCATTTGTTTTTTGATAAATTATTTGAATTGTACATTTTTCTTTTTCTTAAATTTTATGCGGTGCTGTCGTTTTCACCGGCGGCCATTCGCTGGCTTCACAATCCACGAGAATATCGATCTCTGGAGATCACATTATGGATCGTATCGCATCACTCATCGTCTCTTCGTAGAGGATTCGCTTTTTTCCGAATTAAATTTTTTTCTCTAGTTTTTTGTTTTTTTTTTCTGACTTGCGATGGTTATATGGACCTTTTATTCTTGAGTTTTGTTGTTTTCTTCAGATAAACGGCCTTTCCTCCTGCGTAGATTTCAGCCGATTTCAGCCGGATTTCGTAGAGTGGAGTTGTCTTATTTCTTTCCCAGAGGTTTTCATTCGGGGCGTTCATCGCTGCAAAGTGTGATGGATTCAAATCGGGAGGTTGCACCGTATTTCCCGTCCTCTTATCAGCCGTCAGCCCTGAAGGACATGGATCTGGTGGGTTTAGATTTGAACTAGAAGAAGTCCGAATTCAATTTCTCTGTCTTGGTTGCTTATTTATTTGCCTAGTTCTTTCAATTTTAGGTGAATTGGTTAGAGAAAAAACTAAATGATGCCGGTGCATGGTCAGGTCGTAACACGGCTTCAATGTTAACACGAGAAATCCTCGAGGAGTTGGAAACGTGCTTTCAGGCAAGTCATCATTCGCTCCTTTTTTCCTGTTCAGGGGTGCCCACTATCAGTTTGTTTCTCCTATTTTCCTCTAAGCTGTTCCGTCGCTTTATTGGATTAGTGGAAAATTTTCCGAACTTTTCCCCTATTTTGTTGGTTATTTTTCATGCATTTGAACTTTCGTCTTTATCATCATTTAGAGTAGATTCTTGCGATTATTTTAATATATAACACTTGCACATTCGTTTTGAGATGAAACTGTCCTGAGAGTAAAAACGACTGTTAATGCTACTCGAGTATCGTTTGAGTTCATGTGCTGCTTTGGCACGCAGCTATACTCGTGTAGCATCGGCAATCGTTTTTGCTCTAGAGGTAGATTCGTTTTGAAAAAAATACATGAATGTTGTATATTAAAATAATCACAAGAAGCTGTTCTAAATGATGGTAAAAACGAAAATTTATATGCATGAAAAATAGTTAACAGAAAGCGAAAAAGTTTGGAAAATTTCTTGCCAACTCAACGAAAGGGCATAACGTCTCTTCACCTTTTGTATGAATATGGTTTGTTTTAGGCTATTGACATGCAAACGAAGCTGAAAATCATTTGCTGTATTCCTCATATGAATCCACGGAAACTGAGTACGGTGAGTTTCCTGTAAAGAAATCAAACACTTTTATTGATCTATGCGAGCGTATATGGCGCAGTGGGTAAAGGTGATCTGCGTCGCTCGCAACGTCGATGATTCGATCTCGCACTCATGTCTTACCAAGCCATCCATTTTTTCGGGATCGGTAAATTGATTCTAGACTGGTCCCAGACTTGTCTGAAAGGGAAACCAGCACTGACGCGATACAGAGGCAGGTCACTGCGAATCATTAAAAGCCAGATACGCATTCAATCACCTTAGAAGAAGTTAGGAATCAAAAACGAATGCATGACGCATCCCTCAAGGTGGTCAACGCCGAAAGCTCTATCCTTTATTCTCAATCCTTCTGTATCCGTCCAGCCAATAATATTGTATGATTGACGAAACTTTGACCCCGGGTGGAAGTTGAGCCCACGTCTCACCGTTTTCAGCGGTCCATATCCGTTTCAAATCCGCTAAGAGCGCATGTGGCTCAGTGCTTAAAGGTGCACTATGGTATACCTACGGTGGACAAATCATCTATCACCTGTCGTCCCGTTGATCGTCGAGTGACTCGAGCGTTTACGAGCAACACCTTCACTTTTTCCTATCGCGTGCAAGAGTAGCCCAGTGGGTCCTCCTCGCTCTAGGGATTTGCTGAGCATTATATCTTTCTTCAACCGCTTTCGTGAAGAAATCGGACCATCGCGTCGGTGGTCTTCCTGTGAAGCGCTTGATATCCTGGGGAACCCAGTCGGTACTGACACTCGTCCATCGGTTGTCGCTGAAGTGCATCACGTGTCCGGCCCATTTTATTTTTTACCATCCTGGCGTGTAGAGTGGCGTCCTTAAGCTTCGATCGTTGACGTAGGTCGGAACTTCTGATCGTTTCTCTCATGTGCGAGATACGGGATACTTCTAGCATCGACCTCCTCACTGCGAGTTCAATATCTTTAAATGATCTTTCGTCCTGCCCACGTAGCGACCAGGTTTCTGCTGCATATGTTAGGGGATAATCGTCGAGTCGAAAAGGTGGGCATGGAGTCGGATGTTCTTTGTCCTCTTCCCTACATCTTCGCTGTTCTCAAAGGCTCCCCAAGCCACTCGTTTCCTCCTGCTCAACTCTGGAGCTAAATCGTTCATCATACTGATTTAACGACCGAGATAGATCGACAAATCAATTCTCAATATGTCAGTCCTGAGCTCAAGGATCACCTGCTTCCATTCATCGGGGGTCGGCGAAGTTAGACTAGACTTGTTTGAGAGGATAACAGCACTGACTTGATACATCGGTTAACCTCCGCGAGTCATCTGAAGACCAGATATGTTTTCGAACAACTGAAATGAAGCTGCGAATGGGTCGAATGCTTGGCTTTTTACTCAGCAATTGGGCAACGCGGAGAGCTTTTTAGCTTTTTACATCTTTTGAGTTTCTTTTTATTGGTGATGACTTTGAATATAAAGTGAAGTGTGGACGCCACGTTCTCAGATTTATCTTAGACAGTTTCCTCATTTTTATATGGAATAAATTATAGAATAATCAAAGTTCTAAACGCTGTTCCTTAAGTGTATTCGCTCTCCGAAAAGAACGAGACGCGGGCTCAATTTTTACCTGAGGCTAAAAGTTTTGCCGATTACATAATATTCTTGGTATATGGTTATAGTTATCGTAATGCTGGATAATGCGGTAAAACAAAAAAGGTTTTATGTATGTTGTCTATCAGGTAGATTGATATATAAGGATAGTGAGTGATATGTAAAATATCCGATCCCTCGCTAGTTGAACCCATGTGCTACCCAAAAGGAGGGGATTGTGTTAGTACCACTAAAACATCGAGGTCGCTGCTATTATACTACTCATTCTTCGATATAATCTAGAAAGTGGTAGCAAAGCGGTAGGCTTGGTGGTGTAGTGGTAAAACGTGCCTCAGGGATGAGTGGATCGCGAGTTCAACTTCTAATGGGAATTTGATGTTTTGCACATCACTCAAAACTCTTATTCATATTAGTCATACCTAATAGGTAAGGTGCATGAATTCTTTATTTTATCGCTTAGCAGTAATGCTATCTTTTTATAACCCCATATCCAAGAATGAGAGCGCATGTGACGCTGTGGTTAGAGGTGCTGTGCATCGCACACAGGGTCCATGGTTCAATCTTGCACTTACGGCTCACGAACCCATTCATCCATCCGGGGTCGGTAAATTGGTGCCATTTTGGTAGTCACTGTAAGGGCCAAATATGCATTCAGTCACCTCGAACGAAGTTAAAAATTGAAGACGAACATATGGTGCATCCTCCAGGGACTGATTGACCTCGAGAGATTCATAAAACTTCTAGCTTTATATCCAAGAATGTTAAGAAGTTTTAATCTCGATCGGAAGTAAGACCCTTCTCACCCCTTCCCAGGAGTTCAATTCGCGTTTCACTCATACCTAAGTTTCCGTTTCTGATCAATTTAATGGTAAGTGATAGTAGTCGTACTCATTCAAGGCATCAATTTGCAGAGATGGTTAAACTGTAAGAATTCTTCGTTTGTTTATCACCCTGTAGCTTGTTCTTATTGGTGGGGCTATCGTATATAATGAGATGCATTCATAGATCGATCTGATAATTTTATTCTTGTATATTAGGCGTAAGGCACTAATTTCTAAATCGCTGTCTATCAGATGTATTCTCCTCACGAATAGGATGACACGGAGGTCTAATTCACGCCCGAGGTCCAAACTTTAGTATATCGCTCAAACCGTTGCGAATAGTGGAAGGTCTTCCGACGACTCAAGCTGTCCGTCCCCTTCAGGCGGTTACTAAGATTGGAGCTTGCCGCCAATAGAAATTCAGTTGATTAATGGTCCCAAAAAAGCATTGTGTCCACTAAACTGTGAAACATCACTAAAAGGGCTTCTGGTAGAATAATTTAAATAAAATCAACGCAAATGCTTCCCAAAATCCCGCATTTTTAACGAGAAAGTCACATTGCTGCGTATCACCAGCTGTAATTGAACATTTTTTGAAAATTTTAACCCTTTGCGTACGGCAGTATATTCGATATCAGAAGCTGCGCGTCATTCTCGCTATTTAATAAAAATTTTTTTCTTTGTTTGGGGAAAACCTTTAGGTTTTTCGTAATACTGTTATGGAACATAACTTCTGCACATGGTCGTGAACTTTTTGTGCAAATATAACTCCTATATGCGAAGAAAGCGCTCCAAGCGTTGAAAGTAATTTTATTTCCTCTCTTACAGCGCACTGTCAGAACCTTCGCAAAAAGCAAATTCACCTTCAGAATCGTAGTGGTCTATGCTATTGAAAGGCGATCCATTTACCTTAGTCGAGCAAACAAGGCAAACCAACTGTGAGAATAATTTTATTTTCGCTACCACAGAGCATTGAAGAGGCCTTCTCAAAAAATAGACACAATGCTGAAATTGGTGATATCTGAACTTTCGAATAAATACTGAAATTCGACACAGAAAACACTATACAGCAAAAGAAAGACCTCTGAAAAATTGAGGGGTTTAAGGGCCCTTTGCCGTTCGCAAAGGATTAATTCGGTTTCGGTAATCTGTCGACAGCTCAAGAAAATCCGGTTTTGACACTACGCTTATTTTTTAAGAAAACATCCACATTACGTTCTGCTGATAGAAGAAGATAAGATTTTGCAATCGAAGTTTTTTTTTCTAACCTCACAGCGGATCTTTCGGTAATATGTCCTAAAATTATAATTTCAAGCAACTTTTTGCTACAAAAAATTGATATCGCTGGAGAAATCTTTATAAGCTTGATTTCTATGAACTTATTTCTATAACTGGTGGAAATAAGGCCCAGTTGTCTTAAAAATCTTCATTTTTGAATGCGAATTCTGTAGGATGTAAAGAGGTTTTGTGGAATGTGGTCTTGATACCTTGGCTTTTTGTCAAAAAAGAGCTTTTCACCAGACTTTTAGTTTTTTATGGATAGGATGGGATATGGAAAGAGAAGGCTTTCATGGTACGTTGTACTAACAGAATGAAGATTGCGCTTGAATCAGTGCGTATGACCAATGGCGAAGGTTGCAGGGATGAATAATCTTCATAGTGAAGTTGATACACAAGCTGGTGCCCACAGAACAATAGGAAAAGTTTTTTGTATAAAACCCAACTCCTACCTATTGCTGTCTGTAAAGAGGAAATGAGCGCAGCATGCCGTATCATTTTTGGCATGTAATTTGTCATTCGTGATTGTTTTGGTATTTTCAGCCAAAAATAGTCCGATTGAAGGTTCATCCATCATATGGTCTCATTTCCCTACTACTGAACCCTTAGTAGTGATGACAAATTGAATTTTACTAGAAAGCTATATTTTTATTTAAGCTTTCATTTCCAATGTTACTCGTAGCCGTTCGAGCCGCCCGCTATCCGAAAATAGCCGCCGTCCGCAAAGGGTCAATATTGCTGAATATATGATTATGGCAGAATGACCTGCTAGCATTTGACCTTAGGCGAGAAGTTAATTCGCGTTTCACTCATACCTAAATTCCGTTTCTGATCAATTTAATGGTAACTGATAGTAGTCGTATGCATCTATACATCAATTTGCAGAGATGAATAAATATGAGTTATGCCTTGAGCTGTAAGAATTCTTTGTATTACTACCTACAAACAGTGTTATGTTGCTGAAATCATACATCTGAATGTGGTGAGTGATATGAAAAACGCTTCACCTCAAAAGAGAGTAAAACGCGCGTTTCATCCATTCTGCGGAAACGCGTGCTACCACTACACCAAATCCACCGCTTTGCTACCACTCTGCAAAGTGTATTGTAGTAAAAGTCTCTCTAGTTCGAAAAAATCTGAAAGATAAGGAAATTTAAAAAATTTAGTTACTGTAATGGAAGAGTGTAAGCAAAACGCTGGCCTTAATGATGTAGTGGTAGCACGCGCTTCCGTGGTATGGATGAAACGCGCGCTCAACTCCCGTTTGATATCGAGCGTTTTGCATATCACTTAACACTTTCAGATGTATAATTTCAGTATCATAACGCTGCTTATTGGTATCAAAACAAAAAATTCTTATAGTCCAAAACCTAATTCATATTAATCGATCTCTCTCAATCAATCTCGATTTTGAATTAGTGTTTTTATATCTAAACTTTATTAGCTAACCGTTTCAGGTGCACAGCAGCATTTCTGTACTACTTGATCTTGCTAGCCAAGATGCTGATGATTGGGTTGAAACAATTGGAGATATGTACAGGTACTGTGATTCTTTCTCTTTAAAGTCCTATGAAATTTATATTATTAAATTGGCAAATGAATGATCACGGATTCTATCGATAGATCACTTTAATACATTCTTCTGCATTAACAAGAAAATTCTATATTTGAACGGCTTTTTTTATGAGTGATGATTTGTTGTTATAAACATACATCTGCGAGTATTGACTGCTATGCGCAACAATCGACATCAGACGGGACTCGAAGCCGCGTCTCGCCAAGACAGATTTGGGCTTGCTGAAAACAGTTGCATCGGTGTTGTTGTGGTAGCACAAGTTCCAGATATGAATGAAACGCGGGTTCGATTCCTTCACGATGTCGAACGTTTTGCTTACCACTCGATATTTTCAGATGAACATTTTTTTGCTATATCGACGTGTTCAGAGCACCTAACTTTAATCGTTTTTTCGGTTTCATAACTACACTTCAATTATTGGAAAAACTATCGATGACTTATGTTGTTTTGTTTCTATCCCAAGTTAGTTCCTTGAGTACCAAGTGTCACGTGTATATGCCGCTGTTCACTAGGTCACGGGCCGTGCTCGGCTGGAATTTTGTAGCCGCGCACGCTGAAATGAAAATGTAAGAATTTATTCTGTAAATTGAGGTAAGAAGCGAACATTATTACTACTGAGACGATGAACTTCCGTAGAAGAAACTTATATAAAGATTTTATCGGTATGAAAACGTTCAGGGGTGGAAAAATTTATCTTGTAGCAAGAAAATCACATGGTTATCAAAGGAAGAACACCTTTTGCTCGCGGAGTGCGTTCCCTTAACTTCAAAGCGGGTTTTACGGTGTTACAGAGTCAAATTTTGAATCTAAGCAAACTTTTTTCTTCGCGGTGGATAGAGATTCTCATCGAGGGGATACAATACAAACATCTTTCTAGTGAGAAGCCGCTTAGTTTTCTTAAATTTCCACTTTTTCACACGAAACGTGCATTCATGAAAAAATAACGCGTTTCCAGGTTGCAGCGATGAATAGTGCGCATAGCTGTGTATAAATGGGTATATAAAAGCTAGTACCTAGTAGACTATAAAACAAAGTCACTTATATTTTTTATACAGATGCCAACTCTCGAAGCGCTAATCTTCGAAAATTATCAGGTTAAATCAACGAAGAGATGTCGCACTGCAATGTGTAGTGACATTTTTGTGCAAACAACTTATTGTTTTATAATTGTTTTACATGTTTTCACCTAATACAGCCTTACTGAGTCTCTTGTGCCATATTTACCCACTTATCGACGATCTTCCTAGTGGTGAGAGAATTCTAAATTTCTCCAGAAAACTACCACATTATCATTGTAAGCTCTGCACTCGCCGCCGTGGTCCCGCTTTAAGCCGCGTGAGAAATCATTGAGAGACTGATTCGGTTGAAATGGAAAAGGAAAAAACGCGTGTTTCAAACATGTTACACTGTATCATTGTTGCGTTTTCATTTATTCCATCGGTTTCTAGTTTTCTATGATTATGTTGACTATTGAGTAGTATAAAAAGTATACAATATCAAAATCAAAAGATTTATACTGTAGTATCGTTTGCGAACTCCTTACAGTTGGTGAATAACAATAAGTGGTATGACTGCGTAGTGAAGGAGCGCTTTTTCTTCATATATCTGAGTTTTACATCCACGAAAAAACATAGGAGATGTGTAGGAAATCGCAGATCATCGAATTAATAGGAGAATCTTAGGGATTTTTCCGTAACATCAGAAACGTAGGGTTTGTGTCGTCTGCAAAACTTCAAAATCCGCGGTCATTTAGTTGCTATCCCAATAGCTGTAAATCAATGTTTTTTCCATAAAAATAAGGACGTAAGTTCTAGAGACGTGCCGTCAGCAGGAGTCATTAATCCTAGTTGTTCCAACAAGGATTCACATTTCTCAAGAACATTAGAGGATATGACGAGATGTTGTAAGTCTGTTTGATTTTTTATCGACTATAACTAAACCGAGAACCGATCAACACTGACTCGTCTCTTGACTCAAGCCTCAAAAGGATGTTGTTCACGGCGCTGATCAATCCTGAAGTATGCGGCATTAATACGTTTACATTTAGCATCGTTTGAGGAATTGAATGCATTTCTGGTCTTTGCAGAGTGGTGCAATATCATGAATACTAGAGAAAAATGGCCGCAACTAATTTATACTCCCATCTTTTGAGTAATGAAGAAATTTTGTAATGGGGCCCTGAATTATTAATCAGTTCAACAAGCCGTGTAATGCAAGTACCTGCGTTTTTTTTTCTGATGGCTTATAAACTCGATGGATTTAGTGATGCTCTTAGGCCTTCTCATAAGTTTTGGCATTGAAGCAATAAAATAAACGCCAAATTAATACATCCTGACATTATATTTTAAGCCTTTCGTGAGGTCTTATGCCACTTACAAAGTGTTAGACACGTGTTTTGGCATGTCAGCCTCATCAGTACCACGGTGCCTTTCGTTTGAGCAAATCCCTTGCGGAGGGGGGGGGGGGGGGGGGTATAATCGACGGCAAACAGCTTACACTGCATGTGTGTTTAGTGAAAAATCACTTAACATTCTAATAAATAACAGTCTAGCTGGTAAATCTGTAACTCCTTTATAGTCAAGTGATTTTAAGACCTCGCTTAAATTGATAGATTTTGACAGCACATAAATCCAAATAAATCCTAATGCTAACCTTAATAACCATGAATAATTGGAATTACTCAATAACACAACCCTAGGTATGCACCATCAGCCTGAACACATTTCTGCCATTTCCTAAGCAACAAATCATCGCTTTATGCAGAATTTTCTGACTTTCCTTTTGGTACCAAGTTTGTCCATACGCCGCATCTTGGCCGCTCAACGAAGCCTTTATCGCAGTTTGCTGCTTTACGAGTACGAACTGAGATGCCATTCACAGACCGCCTTCGATAACATCAACCGTGCAAAGGCTCAGGGATTTTTGTCCAGGCCAACAACGTTTCGATTCATTGCAGAGTTTCGCTCCTGCAGTAACAATATGAAGAAGCAGCTGTGATCCGGACGTGGTCGAAAGGCCATCATCGAAGCGATTGAAGAGGATCCCATTTTAATTGTCAAGGAGTTGGCAGAAGTGTGTTCGGGCTGATGGCGCACGCACACTTTGAATAATGTTGTTAAGCAGTTCTAATTTAATGTGTTTAATAAATTTTGTATTTACTGTACTTGTGCCAAAACTTATGAAAACGCTTGATATTCTTAAACGGGTCATACGGACACCTAGACTAAGATGAATATGGAATTATCACTGATACAACTACATATCAACGCATTGCTTCAACTTTGTATGTTCTATTTAGTAAAGTAAGGTAAAGGTGTGTAAATCATCTCACCGACTCTACTTTTTTATATAAAGCTTGCACGAGCTTGGTATATTTTCTACAAAATCGATGGCTAACGTTTTGAAGACTTCACTCACGTCAGGGCCTAAAACAACTGATATGGAAGGGAGAAGTGAATAGTGTGCTGTCACACATTCTAAATAGTTTCAAATTACTTTTACACTTCATGAATAAAATAATTCTATTATTTGTAGTAAGTGACAACACAGCGGTGACCTCTCCCATACTAGCTAGTACTTCAGTGGCCCTGAAGAAATCGAAATCACTCAAATGGTTAGCCATCGGTTTTTAAAAAAATGTAAAGCAAGCTTCAAATTAATTAGGACAAATTGTGGGATTGTTTTCTTTTTCCATAGCGAGTATCAAAGGGAGTCACTGTGAAATTGGAGAGAGCGATTTTAGAGCGCCACGGTTTCAGCTATGCCCAGAGTTTTCAAATTTGTTCGAATTGAATAAACCGATTTGAATACAACATATTTGCCATTTATACTTATTTGCAGTTGAAAAACATCTCGAAAGCGGAAATCTGAAGCTATCTCCCGAGGGGCATAATATCGTTAGCAGCTCAGTCAACAAGGTTACTTTCTTTCTGAAATTCTCCTTGATGTTCATTCAAAAATGGGCTTGTACCACTTGTTGAAAGACGACTTTATTAATTATTTGGATGTTGGCGATGGTATCATTGATCATTTAGGCGATTTTTGGAGCTTCGCCCGAGCCACAAAAACTATTCATGCTTCGTAAAAAGCCGAAATCATTCAACCTTATGAATGACATGATGAAACGTATGTTCATCCTTTTCTTTTTTTCTGATAAAGTACGTTTATTTCCAATAGAACAAGCGGGAACACTTTGTCCAAAGTTTTTGCTTGTTTATAGGATCTCGTAGTTGACGTGCTGACTTGACTTTCAATGTGGTTAATTTTCATTATGTGGTACCACTCTGTTATCGAGATGCATTTTTCACCTCTTCGAGTACAAAGGCTTTTTGGTTCTTTTTCATACCTGTGGTAATCAGGAGATAGCTTGAATCTCGACCATTCCAAAATCGTGCTGTTTCCTGAAAGGTCTTATTAATGCGTTGTAGCATTGAGAATCAAAGTGAGTTTCACTCTCGACACGCATTATTACGCGCACTCACCTTTCTACTTGGAGATTTTTATGCTAAAAAATTTCTAGGTTTTTCGGGCTTATATTCATTTTCATTTTAGATTGTCAAATAAAGCCTCCATTAAATTTAAACCTTACATTCCGAGCCTAGGAGTGCGAAACGTAATCTTTTCCTCGCTTTCCAGCGCTTTATCAATATTTTTTCAAATACTAAGCTCAGCTCCAGAATTACTCAAATTCATGCTAAGTGGAGGACTAACCACAAACTCTAGTCGCCTCGATGTCTTTTGTAACGAATGTTGTGAAACAACTCCTATGACCGACTATCAATTAACTTCGGCATTGATTGAATATCTCCTTGATTTTCTTATTCAGCAGGTTAGAGGTTGTTAATTTGAAGACTCATTTGGTATCGATGAACATTACAATGAAGTTGACCGTGATGGCTGACGTTTCGGCTTTTTCGCTCTCTTCTGAGCCTGAAAGAGCCAAGTTGATATGCAAAACACTCAGACAAGCACTTTCATATCCAGAGCAGAACAGCGCACGTATCTTTTTGTTTTATGGTCTGTGAGATGCTATGTGGAGCAACCGCTAACAATTCTGTATGGACGAGGACTGCGTGAGGTGCGGGGTCCCGTGACCCAAGTTAGAAGAGTGATCTGAGGTACGGCCCGAAGTCACGTGTTATGACGAGGCATTCGTCTTTGCGGTTCATCTTAGGGTTTTTGGCGTCGATGCAAAACGCTTCGAGTGTTTTTGCGCTGAAGTTTTTTGCTCCCGGGCGAGGATAGTGACTTTGGCCCCACAACCATCCTTGTTGTGTGTCCGTATTTTGTGCTCCCAATGAAGTTTTCATGTCATTATTAGGCAATGCGGTCAGGTGTTCTTCTACGCTGATGCAAAGTGGTCTTCCAGTTTTGTCGATATATTCGTATGCGCATGTCGTTCAAGAAATCAGCCAAACTGTGCCTGAACTCATGCAATCTCCGTCTTTACCGTTTGGGCATATGCAATTTTTTGTGGAACAGAGAAGATCGTATAGGCGGTTACGGACTAACTGGCGTTTGAGAGTCATCGGTGGTACTTCGATCACGCTTACCGACTCTTCTAGACCTGCTCTTTTCGAACATAGCTTTATAGCTTATTCCGTCTGAAATGAAGGATAGGATGAACGGGATCTTATTGTCATAGCTTCTGTGTTGTCAATGTTGTGAAATCCTATCCACACTATTCACATACCCTACCCAACCAAAAACTGCCCGGTGAGTGACGAACTCAATTTTATTTTCGCATCTGCAACGCACAAGAAAGCCTTTCTAGGAAACAAGCAAAGTGGTGAAATCGCCGAGATCTGAGCCAGCGAATGATTGCTGAAAGTTTGAGGAAAAGGCGAAAAAGGCTTTGTCTTTAGAACATTGAAAATTGCGTCCCGATGACAGAATTGTACCCTATATTATGATCTTTGTATTTTTTTGTTAGACGATATGAGATGATAAACGACCCTTTTCGCTAAACAAAGACTTTCCGTCGCACTTTTGGTAATCATGCGGTAGCATACATCTCTGGCTACCGCGCCACATGGTCGCTTTTTGAAACGCATTTTTATAACGCTGTAGCAGAAGCTAAACATCTATGGTTCACATTCGTACTTCTTGCAGGACAGAACTCTTTCTTTACGTTCAGTAATCGTCTAATAGCGTAGGTTTCAGCGATTTCACCTCTGTGCTTATTTTCTGGAATTACCGTTTCACTGTAGCTTAACAGAGAAAATAAGATCGGGTTTCACATACCCACCGCACCTTTTTGTTGGCTCGTGTATGGGCTCGGTCTCTGCTTTCAGTGGATTTGATATGATGTTCCGCATCGATCGAATGATCGCGTTGGCGCGTTGCTTCTATGAATGCATTTCTTGTTATTTAATTTGGGGTTTTTTTCAGCTTTGAAAAACTTTAGATAAAACGTATGTCTCTGAACTATGAAGATTTCCTCTACAGGTTTATATCCTTTTCATGCTTTCAACGAAGTGATACTAGAAGGCATAGCCCGTGGCAAGCTATTTTATTTTGGATGCCAAAGAGTTATATCAGGGTTTTTCAAAAAAACCGGCCACATCGTGTAGTAAAGATTTAGCTTTCGAATGATTACTGTAAGTGCAAAGCAAAGTCCTTGTCCAGCGAGAGTGATCTTTTCTCCTTATCGTGCCGCCTAACAGCAACCCTGATTTTCTTGTGTAGTTGTTCAGCAGGCCTATAAGGTCATTCCAGTGGATCTTCCTCGTTTCAGCACCTTTGCATAGCTTTCTTTATTATTATGTAATCCTCTTCAGAATGTGCGAAATTGGTCGAGGCAAATCGAGAGAAAAATAGTGGATTGTGGAGTACAACTGCGCCGTTTAAGAATCGCCCAGCTATGCGAAGTGGATTCAGTAATTGTTAGTAGTTTTCGTTCTAATTTTTTGTGGCAGTGGCAGCTGAAATCTTCATTGAAGTGGATTATGTTTAATAATATAGTTATTTGTAGTACCAATGAAGGGGATACCCACTCAAAATCCATGCAAATTGAATTCTGGTTTCACTTATGAACCAAAGAAGTATCAAAGGCAGCTAGTGAAACGAGAGGGTGGAGCTAAACTACTTGGTAGGAATTTTGTAGCCCGAAATATCAGTAATATCAAAGCATCTTTGGTATAAAACAGTTCGCACCGTTCTTTACGGTTTGTGAATTTATTGGTTATAGATATTTGCGAGCTGCCACAGTCCCTTAAACGACGTCGTCAGCTCGAGTTGATTGAAGAGAGGAAACGAAAGCAAGAGGAGAAGGAAATGGCGAAGAAAAAGGCGTTGGAGGAGAAGAAGGAGAAGGAGGTTTGTAAAATGAGAGATGCGTTCCAATAAGTGTGACTACGGTAGTGAATTTGGCGGGACATCGTTACTTAGTGGTTCCAGTTAGCCAAGAAAGCAGCTCAGCCGAAACATCTTGGCAATTCCAAAAGGCAATGTGAAAAGGACCAGCTTCCAGCAAATATGTTATCTCAGCCAACGAACGACGGAGATGGACAAGTGGGCTTCTTCGTGCTCGAGTTATTTTGTAGTTTTACATGCTGTAATATACATAACCTTCTAGGTCAGCCACCCAGAAGTGTCAGGGACCATTGAGCGACGTCATTCTGGACCATCGATGCTTTCCAGTGGTGATACAGAAAACCTGCAGATATCGGATTCAACTCAACAACAACCGGAGCTCGCTCAAGAGCGTAGAGATGTCCCAGAAGTCCCCATGTTCCACGAAACTGTGAATCCTATCTCTCAACGTGGCATTCAAAACAATCAGTCTCAGAATTACCACCATCTTCAGCGAAACCAATCCCAATTCTCACATCAGCAGCATTTTCCTCCTCAGCAGCCGCAACATGTGAGTTCTCTCATGCGTCTAGTGGGTACGATTCCAATCTCTCCAATCATTTCTCAATCCTTTGGGAACAAGCCTTTACCGCTTTTTTGGCTTTTTAGTGATCATTCGATAGCGTTAATCTCGGTGATATCAAGTTATGTTTGTCTTTTGAAAAGGCCTTAGTGATAGCAGCGGAAATAAAGTTGAGTTTCACACTCGGCGCGCAGTTTTTGCTTGGTCCGGGTTTATGAATGGAATTTCGCAACATTCCAAACCAATGGCAACGAGGCGCCTAATGTTTGTGGACGGTTCTTTGACAGGCTTTTAGTGCTCATTTAATAGGATAGTCTTGATGATTTCAAAGCTACGTTTGGCTTTCAAAAATTCTTTTGTAGAGCGTTGGGAAAGCTAAGAGAAGATTACATTTCGTATACCTAATACCTAGGCTTAGGCTTAGTAGCGCGTTTATCAAGCATCATGTAATGAAAATAAAAGCGTACTCCCATAGAACGAGATTACAAAGCTTTTTCTTGATCGTTAATACCTAGAACGTAGCAATTTCTGCGCGCACCTGAGTGTAAAACTCAACTTCAATTTCGCTGCCACGGGCCAATAAAAGAGCGTTTTCAGGAAATAAGTCAAATCTCAAACTCATCGATTCGTAAGCTATGGTGGTCACTGGAAGTCTGAGGAAAAAGCTGAAAAGCTCTTGTTCTCAAAGGGTCGTCAAAAGGGTTGGAGATAACGGAAAAGTGCCGTGGAGTGTAGTTCTTTTTTCATTAGACATGGTTTTACTGATTATAGTAAATGATTGCGTCTAGATACTATTTGGCAAGAATATTTGTTGTGTGATTTTTTCTTTTTTTGAGACGATATGCACGCATTTGTATTCAGTGGCCTTTTTCATCGGACAGACCTTTTCATTGGAATTTTCGTAACCATTTGATAGCCTTTAGCACACGAATTACGTGCTAGAGCGCATCGATAAAAAGGCCTTCTCTGAGCGCTGTACTACATTTGCTGTCAGAAATCAAAGCCTTTGAACAAAGTGCGCGGTCAAGGAGTGTGACCGGCGAAGAGGCTCTGTCAACAACCGGGCCTTCGCATGCGGATTCGACATCATTTTTGGAAATGAGTTGGCTGGCTCTTAGTTTTTATCCATTGTGGTTACTTCTGAATATTGTATGAGATGAGAGGATATTTGTAGTAGAAAGTCAACATTGTAATTCTTTTCGAAAGTAAATCACTTGATAAGATGTCGACGACAGTGTGGTTTCATAGTGGATGAGGGTCTTTTCCTCTCACTGAGGGGATTAGCACGATCTACGAAAATGGTTTAGTAAGTGGAGTATATGCAGAATCTGCAGAAACTAGAAGGCCACCGAAAGTATCTCATTGTACTTTAGAATAAAACGATAATCTTGTACCATTATTTTTTTTTCCTGCTGAAATCGCGCTCCTATGACAACGTTCACTCTTGAATTACACGTCGTCCAAGCGTATGGCAGCAAGAAATGACCGTCTTCGAATAGAAGAGGTGGAGGGGGACTAGTGCTATCGAAATGGTCTGGAAGAGGCGTTATCATTATCTTTATTATTATTTTATTCCTTATTCTACGTGGTCTATCACCACTTTTTTTTCATGGGCAAATCCCAGCACTTCTCGGATTTATCCTTCATTTTAATCTTTGAGCAGCTCGCGTGTTGCTTCGGCGGTTGCTTAGGTGAATTATCTCCATAAATAGTAGAATGTTGATCCAGATGATTTTCTGTGTAATCCGGGAGATAAACGAGCTAAGACGATCCCTCAGGCGTTCACTTGCATGATTGGAAGCGAATGTCGAAGGAGGGAATCGAATTGACGCATTGCTTTTCTAATGGTTCAGTTCTGATCCTCGGAATACAAATCCGCTATGAATGTTTCGGTAGGTCGTAAGGTGTGTCAAATCCAACATGTACGTGTAGTGTGCTATTCTGTTCAGTCTACTTGTCAGTGGTCCACATAATATATATATATATATATATATATACATATATATACATGTATATATATACATGTATATATATATACCATATTTTCAGTCTGCTATGACTTCGAAACCTGGATATTCCGAATCCGTTTGTAAGCCGGCATTTGTTCGCGATCAGCGTACAGCAGCTCAACGTGTGAGTTTGAGCTGAACGTTTATGTTGTGGATATGACATTGCAAAATTTCAAACGTCGGACGGGAATCGAACCAACATCTCACCTTTTTCGCAGAAAGAATAATAGCAGAAGAGGGGCCCTGGTGTTCAATAGGTGAGCACGCGCTTCCGGAAAAGGTGACATCTGGGTTCGATTCTTGGTATGAAGTTGAACGTTTTGCACATTACTCAATATTGTTGAATTCATAGTTACAGCATCTTATCACTGCTATTAGGTTCGTAGGAAAACTTCCGGACTGATCCGTTTTGTTGGCTATTTTATGCGTTTAGGTTTTTGTCTTTAGTGTCGTTTAGTGCAGCTTTTGCGGTTAATTTGGCTTATAACTCTATGCATTTATTTATAGTTAGAATTGTCGATGCTACATGAGCATCGTTCAGGTTTGAGTGCTGCTTTGGCACGCAACGATACTCGTGTAGCATCAACAATCGTTTTCGCTCTCAAGACAATTCCATCTTAAAAAAATCCAGGTTTTTTTTTATTATGATGGAACGAATGAAAATTGGCCTCATTTGGTGAAGTTTTCGTGGGGGTGCTGGTAACCATTCGCAAGCTTAGCTTCCTGGCTAAAGTCCCACATGGCCGGTTTTTCGAAACACCGTTTTATAAAGCTGTTAAGTCCAGAATGAAATTATAGTTCACAAAATCCCATGCTTTTTTTCCTCGATTATATTTCGCTGGACAAAATTCTTTCCTCAGAGTGCTAGTACTCATTTTATATCACAAGTTCCGAAGAACTCAAAAACATGTTTGCTTTTTGGAAAAGCTCTTTTGATAGCGCTTTAGAAGAAGGAAAAAGTTTGTGCCTTACACCTCGCCGGCCAGAGCCTTTTTCTCAGACTATTAGTAATCGTTCGATAGCGAAATGTTTGCTGATTCCAACGCTGTGCTTATTTTCTGGAAAGACCGTTTCTGTGCAGTGCAGTAGGGAGATATGCACTAGCGAAAGCCCGAATCAGTCGATGGTTATATGAAGACCACCATCGCTCTCGCCCCTCTACACCACTCCATGGAATGGCCAAAAAAACACTTTTTCGCTTATGAGAATCAAACTTCTTTTCCCTGTTGCACTGTAGAGAAAGGGTCTTTTCAGAATAAAACCATAGCGTTGAAATCAGAAACTGTTGCGCTCTCGAATGATTATTAATATTCCAAAGATAAGAGCTCTGTCCGATGAGAAAAATATGCACGTTTGCAACGCGAGAAATCTCCTCCTGTAGCAGCGTTAAGAAAAGGCTTTTTCGAAACCAGCGACGCGGACTGTAATCTGAAGTCCCAGATTTGAATGATTACTAATACTTCTATGAAAAGTCCCTCACCAGCGAATGAGATCGGTTTTTCATTTGTCCCCTCATAATCAAAAAGAACTCAAATGGGTAAGTGTCATTTATTAAAATAACCGCCCGTTACTTTTCTAAACGATAACAACAACAAAAACTCAATTGTATAGAAAAAGCAACAAAAGCGGAAAAGTCCGGAAAATTTCTTTCCAACGCAATAAAAATCGATTAAATGGAAGATTTATTGTTAATCACACATATATCATAGATTAGCTGTCTTCCAGTCAATTTGCAAATTACTATTAAGGCTCGTGAAATTGCGATAATGAACCAGTGTAATGAGATGCTTCATAATGCAAACTCCCTTGATCAGAACGGCCGACAACTCGTGATCGCTTTCATGACCGGAAATAAGTGTACGTTAATCCGTAGTTCTTTGTCACTTGGTGTTTATCTGCTGAGTTCCAGGAAAAAGCTGGTTACCTACTCCATTCGATGCGCTACCATTGTGTAGAGGCGAGCGTGTCGAAGTGGTTAATTTCGTGCCTTATAAATATGGTCGACCATTCGATCCCACTACCGAGACACACCAAACCGGCTGTAGGAAGGTAGAAGCACTAACGTGATACATCGTTAGGGCAAGGCGCGTCATTTTTAAGACCAGGCATGCATTCAGTCACCTCAGACGGTGCTGCTCATGAAGATGAATGCATGTCGCATCCCTAAGTGATGAACGCTCTGTGGACTACAGTTGATCAGTTTTTGCAAGCGACGCTCGGTCTTCGTTATTCGATAAGAATTTCTTTCTTTTTTCTATCATCAAAAAAGATTTAGTTTTTTGTAACTTGATACACCAAATTTTTTCTACCCTCTTATGTCCTTTTCTAGATATATAACTCTTATATGCGAAGAAAACTCCAAGTGTAAAATTTAGCCTTAGAATCGTCGACTCTTGTGCTATCGAATAAGTGTTAGTATAGTCTAATAATCTTGATATGGCATACAACGTAAGCCGAGCGTGAAACACATTTTTTTTTCGCCACTACAACGAAAGGCCTTTTCAGAAACCAAGCACAGTGTTGAAATCGCCGAGATCCAGTCTTTCGGATGACTACTAAAATTTTGAAGGAGAAACTTTTTCTAGCGAAGAAAAAACCTCTCAGAAGTTGAGAGTCAAAGTGGCACTTATTGTCCGTTAAGGATCAATCAACTGCGAGCTTTTTATCTCTTTTCAAATCTGTTGTCACGGAATTTGAAGTTTAGTTCGCAGTTTGCAGAATGGTGCTCCATGTGTTAAATATCGGTTGTTTTTTCTTTTCATACTGTAGGCAGAGTGGATTTTTTCATTAGAGAGTTTTCGAATGTCAGTGTTGGTCAGAAACTGTTGTACAATGATCGGCATACAAATACGCTGTTCTTAGGTAATCCTCGTCCTGAGCTTGGTAACGTGATCACATTGAAGCTTTCCGAGACGATTGAAGACGGTCTAGCTAACAATCAGATTTGCAAGATGAAGGTTGAGACGTTTTTCCAGGTTTGTTTCAACTGAAGGACATAGGATTTCTTTTCGCACCACTTACTCAATGTTCACTATTGCAATGGTAACTGTAGTAAATACTAATTCTGCGGTGTCTGAAGCAGTGTCGAAAGCAAATAGAGTTTTTATATGAGTCCCCTATGAGCGAATTTTGGACGAAATTAGTAATGAAGCGCGTTTTTTATTATAACGATCTGAACTTATCTCATGAAATGTTTTCAGTAACAGGCTTTTTGGAAATTTGGAATATATCTGAATTGGCCCATTTTATCAAGATCGTCAGCTGTCAAATGTGAACATAGCGTGCGACATTATCAAAACTAGAACGCCAGGGCACAGTGGTTATAAAGCTCACAATGCCCTCCATCCCTTCTAGGTCGGTGAATTGGCAAAAGAATTCGTCTGGAAGGATAGTAGCGTTGGCTTGATACATCGGTAGAGCACTACTAGTTATTGTAAAAGCCAATTAACCTCAATACGATGTTACGAATGGAGAAGAATACATGGCACATCCTTCACGGATCAATCAACGCCGAGAGCGTTATTTTGTCCTTTAATTTCCTTAAATTAAGTGAGAATGAGATGGGGCGGACGAACATGAAGTGTGCTTTTACCATTCTCCGTCATTTTCAAGCTGAATCTGAGCTTTTCAACTATCCATCATTCAACTCGAATTTCACGTAAATTTCTATACAGAGCTAGTCAAAGTTGTGGTGTTAAAGGTAGGAATCTACAGGATTAGGCTTTTGTCTCACACTACGTAACGACTTTCTTAATGACATATTCGCGGCGTGCCCATGGGCCCGAGGCCGGATTTGTTGCCCTCGGCTCGCGATGGTCAATAGAGATCACTCCAGCCACGATGTTTCCCATTTTGGAAGCAGCGCCTAGTTGTCGTTGTATATTCAGGTTTTCGCGGCCTTTGTGTAGATATGCGCTTTTATTGTTCTATGTGTACTGCATATTCTTCTCTAGACCTCCTTCATGCGTTTGAACCGTTTACAACTTTTACTTGTGTGTGATGAAAAGCTTTCGTCTACTAAGCAGTCACATATTCTCGAGTCATGTATGAATTCTCCATGGTTACGATGTCTACCTTCTAGTTTTGATGCCTTGCTATTCCTAACATCACCGAGAAGTCATCGCAGCGATTGAAAATTAGAGAAAAACGGGTTTTTTTCCCTTCAAAATAATGCTGCACACTGCCTGTGGCCCCAGTTTTTTAGGCAGAGCCATTTTTATGTCTTTTCATTATCAACGCTTTCTAGACCTCACACTTCCCCAACACCTATGGTTTGTCGCCGAAGAAGAATTTATCAAAATGACAGCTTTCGCTGGCTATGGTTTTACATTTACATTAATTTAGCTGAATCAATTACAAGTTTATAAAAACTTTTTGCACGAAAGTGAATCATCAGAGAAAATAATCTTTATAGAAATCATGACGTCGCGAGTTTGCTAATTACCCAAGAGACCATTGGTTAGTCAGACCATATTACGAATCATCAAATGTTTTTCAATGTTGATCTATTATGGATTAAATTCATGATAGAGAAGTTTTGCAGATGGATTATCAAAGTGGTGAATGGAAACGATTGCGCAAATGTCGTCTTCTTCAACCACATGAACTGCCTAATATTTCTGAACAGTACATGTATGTATCCACCGAGGATTATTGCGCACAAGCTCAGCAGCAACCTACATAACATCTCTCCATGGTCGGTGTTCTTAATATTGTTCTCTTATGTGCAATAATTTTAGTGGTTTATCCTCATCATTAAGCGCGTGTGGCGCAGTGGTTTGGGGCGCTCTGCGACACATGTCGAGTAATGCGGTGGTCAATGGGTCAGTCCCATACTTAAGGCTCGCCAAGCCTTCCATCTCTCCGAAGTAAACATATTAGTATCAGACTTGTCTTTGAGGGTAGCAACATTGACTTGATGCATTGGTAGGCTACGGCGAGTCATTGTTGAGATCAGATATGCATTCAGTCACCTTAAATGATGCTACGAGTGGAATGCATGGCGCTTTGCTCATGGATTGATCAACGCTGAGACCTTTAATCTTTTAAATTTTTCCTTGTTATTTCACGAAGATCAAGAGTATCAGAAAGATTTTGTGTTGCAAATCCAGACTGTTTTACTATATCCTATATCAACTAAGAAAACCCTGTCTAAAATCCGAATTTCCTTTGTGCGCATTTTTAAAAGTTTATGTGATCTTCAAGCTAAAAATGGATTAAAATGGTGTGGCTTTAGTACTCAATTCCATTATGTTGATCAGCCATCTCCGACATACTTAGTGATTGATACTTAGTTAACCCGTTTTCAGTGGGAGTGGAGGCCGCAGCATGATTTCCATTCGTTTCTTACGCAGTCATCGTCCATGGAGACGCTTGGCTTAACATCCGCAATTCCTATTCCGTAGTCTTGAAATCTCTCTCGTTGTCGGCCCATCGTTTGGGTGGTCGTTCAAGAAGACAATCGCATTCTCTACAAGTCCACTTCATTGTTCTTCTAGTCGATCTGCTCTATGTTATCGTTTCGTTACCGGCCCACTTGTGTTTCTCTGTCGATTTATATCTGTGTAGATCACGAATATGAGATAAGATGTCAAATCTTGTGACTGCAAATGCCGATTAGGGGTTGTGAGTATCGGTTAGATTACGGAATACATGATTCAGGCGTTCTTCAGGTAATTCGTAGAAATTTTCACGTATTTGGAACAAAAGCTCACGTTTGCTCTATAATAGAACTCTAGAAGGACTATTGAGTTGAAAAACTACTCTTATTGCTTTTCTTCTGTCTAACTTTTCTTCCATATCATTCTTAATGTTCACTGAACGCCCAGTGAGCGCGTAAAGTGGTCTCTATAATCAGTGGACCATCTGATTCGATTTTTCCGCCTTAGCAGCGTGTGTTTTCCACGGACTGGATTTCACTCTCATTTCCAAATTCGTTGTGTTTATCTATGGTTCTTTACGTCTCTCCTATTTCTCGAAAAGGTGAAGGTGTCGTTGGCGAATGAGGATTTAAAGCGAATATTCTGTTGAAACGTCATTCTGACGCCTCTTTTCCTATGGCTGGGGTGAGGAGTCGATGGACAAACTGTACTTTATGCTGCAGTTCCAACAACAATCACATAGTATTCGTTCATGTGATGGGTCCGCCATTTGTTCGACGAGCGGTAACAGGATTTCATTCGTTTTCATACTGTCAAACGCTTCTTCATAGTCGGCGAAGGTCAGGATTAGAAGCAGTTTGTGTTGCTACCAAACTCGAATAGTTCTATACACGGTTAGATCGTGGTCCATACAACAGTATCTCGGTTTGGATTGCTCCTGATATAAATCAATGTCCATAATCAAAAGTCCCTGATATACGCACTGCGAAAATCTTCGTGAGCAGCTGATAAAATAAACTCGACGGTATGTTGGACGGTGACTACGGAGATTACTTTGGTCAACCTCCTGTGTAGAATGACCGTGCTCGAGTCCTCCACTGTTCTGAGTTTTCTGTTTTGTAGGTAAGATGTCTAGTGGGTTGCGAGAAGTGTATCTTAGTCCTCGAACTCCAGCTTCAAGAAAGTTGGTCGTGATATTATCAAGTCCTAGAGCTGTGCCCCTCTGCATACTTTACATCGCAACTGGAGCTTGAGAGGGTAGAATTTCTTATTGTTTTTCTTCAGTGGAGATTTGAGAATGAAAGCGATAATTGTGAAATCAAAGAGTTTGGTAAGAGCGCATCTTGGGTTTTTTGCGGTTATCCAAGAACAAATAAAGTAACGGCCCTCTCGCTGGGCAAGAAGTTTTCATAAGAGTGTTAGTAATCATTCGATTCTGAAATCCCTGACTGTTGCGCTACGTGGCCGTGCCGTTTTCAAAAAAAAAAAAAGCCATCTTCTATAACGATATACCATCTAAACAAAATTATGTTTGACATCGGCCGCACAATTGTATTACTACTTTGTTGGAGGCATGAAAAGCGTGTGAGCGTATAGAGCAAATCTTGTAGTATCAGAGTCATATGTTTGATCTGGAGTTTCTTTCAAAGCGGAGAAAAAGTTCGTAATTGAACAATCATACATAGCACTCCACATATGTAATGCGTCAGCACCAGCGATCGATCGTTGTTCAAACAGCGAGCAGCCCGTAAACTAGCCTAAAACAAATGCCGGCGTATGCGAATCAATCGTATTTTCCTGCTACACTGAAACGAAACTGTCTTTCCAGAAATTGAGCACAGTGTTGGGATCATTGAAGCTTACGCTATCGAACGGTCGGTAATAGTCTAAATAAGAGGCTCTATTCTGCGAGAAGAACACGTTTGTAATATACATGTTTTCCTCTTGCTAATTTCAAAAAGCGGCCACGCAGTGCACCAGCCAGAAATTTAAGTTTTCGAAAAATTTTGAGAAATGGGAAGTTTTTGTCGAGAGAGAGGGTCGTCTCCTCATCTGTTGTCGTAAAACCGAAAACAACCGGATCTTCCATTATAGAAAGATAACCGACGTAAAAAGGTCAAGTCTGGTTTTTGAGTCATAGGATTTGAATTGAATCGATTTCCATTCATGTGGTGTTAGAGTAACAGTTTCATGCAATATTTCGCAGATCGCGAGCTCTTTGTACGGAGGAAATATCGCATTATTATTTTTGTTTTCTTATTCATCTAATGAGAATCTAATGTCATGAACGCCAGAATTTTTCGTTAGTTATATTCCATAACGCAAAATACGCCGAAACGACACTTGCAGTTGGTAAGTAATTATAACGACCTCTTGCTTTATAGTCAGAAAATAGCGAATTATCAGTTAGTAAAAAGATCAATAGAAAGCCAAGTTGGGTGTTACTTTTGGTTTATTTCTTTAGGCTCGTATTTCTACCATTTAACATTGAGCACTCGGAATTAGATCACTGAAGATCGTTGATCTCTCCGAAGGCATTGTTGTTGATTGTCGTTGCCGAATTTCCGTTAGAAAGTTTTCAAACCTACTTTTGTCTTTAGTTCCCAGAAGACTGAAATGCAACATATCCATATTTACCTATCGTATTCCGTTGAAAGTCGTGATTTTACACCAAAGCATTGGAATGCCGAGGAATCTAAACTCGTTAGTTCTACTGTTTCGTGGGCCAGTCTTCATTTCTAAAGACCTTTTAAGTGAAGTCGTGTATTTTTTGAAGAGCGACATTTTCTCTTAAGTTGGGTTTATTCTTTCTTACAAGTCGTCTTTTTTCAATTCTTCAGATACTTTATCAATAAATCATCGGTAATCAGTTCAGAATAAAGGCCTCAGTTTTTCTAATTTTATTCGCTAGTGTATTTTTAATTGTATTGAAAGAGCAGTCGACCTGTCATAAGTTCAGCGAGTGCTTATGGAATTGAGTAGTTACTCAGTTTTAAGACTAGCTCTGCACCTTTTCTTCTTCCAAATCGTTCTTCATTTCGTTCCAGAGACGAGCGTGCATTTGATGTGAGTGCGCCGGTTACAGCCATACTGCTTACATCTAGCCTTTTGCAGATTCATGTGACCAGTGTCAATGTTTTCCACTTCATTGAAGTTTTCACATTTATGTCACCTCATGTATATGTTTTTTTTTGTTAATCTTAGAGAAATCTTGAAGAAGTATGTAAGGAAAGATCTCATCGGTTTTTCTTTGTAACTGGAAATTCCCTCTTTCATTGTGGCGTTTATATTATTCACCCATCATGTTCGGTCCATTCCTTGAGTGATTCCAATTTGATTGAGAGTAAATTTTTTGGTTAGAGAATGAAGTTTTCCAAGTTATATTGTTGTAGCTCGCATGTCCGCTTTTGTATGATTTCGTTAATATGAGCACACATTCAGTCCTTTCGGGACGGAATGTTTCCTTGTAGATACACAATTTTTAAAAGCCTTTCTCGCTACAAAAGCTTTCTCCTCAGACTTCTAGCAATCTTTTAGGAGCTCAAATCTCTGCGAATTGGCCACTGTGCTGAACATGTGAAAAGCATCTTATTCCGTTGTAGCTGTGGAAATAATATGTTTCACACTTGATTTGCCTTGTTTGCTCGGCTGGGATCTGTGGAGGATTTTCGCTGAACTTACAGTAGTCACTCATTAGCATAAATATCAACATTTTGATGCTTGAAATGATTCCAAAATGATTCACATTGAACGATGTTAGAGGAGCAGGAAGATAAAGTTTTGCACTTAAAGTAGTTTGCTTGTCGTTTGCACTTCATAGCGGTTTGATCTAGCAGTATCGAATTTAAAGAATGTTCATATCTATAAAAGGGTAAAATAAAGTCCTCTACAATTCTAATACAAGAAATCTAGAGATTTTTCCGAAAAGGAGAAAGTATTTTTATATTTGGCGAAAATCGCGCGCATGTCAACTGACACGCCCTCCTGAAAAGGTAGTTGAAAGCGTTGCGTAAAGTATCATTTGGGAGGCACACGATTTTCGTTATTCACCTGAAGAAATTCGTTTCCTTTTATTGTAATTGTAATATTTCACTGTAATTGCGCAGCAGATTTTGTTCTACCGTTCTATTGATGCAAACTTTTTCTTGTTTCACATTGCCGTCAACCCACTATGATGTTCAAGTGACGAGCTAACTATCCCGAGTGCAAATTTGATCCTCCTTTCGTTCTTGGAATTCAGTTTTTCATTAAATTTGTCGAGAATTCAGATATCTAGTGACTACCAACGCTGCAGTGAGAAACCATTAGTACGCACGCGTTAGACCCCAGTGACTAAGCAAAGGAAGCGAACTGTGAAATATAATATTGTTTCCGTTGCTACAACGCAATAACAGAAGATTTTAATGAAACAAACATTTGTGAAATCGCTACGATTCAAGGTTTCTAATGATTACTGGAAGTACAGTGATGAGGCTTTTTTCAGTGAGAGATGCTCCAGAAATTCGTATATTTAAGTGGATATACTACGTCTCGAAACAGTAAACACAACTTTATCGCTTCTCAGAGGCGCTGCTCATGAAAACTTAGTTTTCAAACGAAATGTATGGTATCAAAGTAATCAGTTCATTCAACACAAGAGCCTTGACTCTTGGAGCCAGGAATTTCTCCTACTTTAATGACTCAATTAAAATATCTGAATTAAAAACACATCAACTAAAATGAACTAAATACGAAATTCACAAATCTCTCTCTGCACCCTATCCCTATATATATGCCATAGCAATTCATCATGGGTCTTCGCAGTGTTCTTCTCCTTTTTCACTGATACCTCTGTTAACGCAACTGAGTTGAACAGCACTATGTGATTACCAGGAGGGCATGTGGCGCAGTGGGTAGGGTGCTCTCCAAGCTATCAATCCCTCACTTCAGTAAACTGGTAACAACTGATCGTAGACTTGTCTCGGAGGATAAGCACCACTGCTCGGTACAGCGGGAGGCCACTGCGAGTCATTGTAAAGGCCAGATATACTTTTACTCACCACAAACAAAGTTAAGAATTGAAAAAAATTGCGCATCCGTCAGAAATTGATCAACTTCATCCTTTTATCCTTTATGTGCTTACCATGCCGAACCATTAACTGTGGGTTGGTGACAGATGGATACCATGTTCCGAAGAATGATAGCAGAACAGGAGTCTCGGTAGTGTAATTAGTGCGAACGCGCTCCCGCAAAAGGTGAATGCGAGTTCGTTTCGCATCGCATTTCCATAGTTATGCATATCACTAAGCATCGTAAGATATACACCACTGCTATAGGCGGTTAGATAAAAAAGTTCTCATTAGGATTATTTTATTTTAGATTCAATCAAGATAACAATTTCTACTGATGGTCTTTATAGCCAGGAGGTAACTGCAACTCAAAACATGTAGATGTTTCCTTTGCTAAATACGAATATCAGAACTAATTTTCTACTTTCTAAAACAATGTCAATATCTACTTAAAAATAGAGATCTTAGTTACAGATATCAGCTTGTCAAAACTATTTGCAGCAACATTCGAGAACGTCATGCGAAGAGTGCAACGGGACAACATGGAGAGCAGCTATACTGTCCTCAAATCATGATGAACTTATTTCCTAATAACACTTTGTACTAACAAGAAGGAACGAAATTTTGCCGACTTTGGACAGCTCTTCTGGAAAGTTTGATCTTTATATGAGTCTCATAAAAACGATTATTTAGATGTACCACACCATTATTTTTTTTTCTCCCAGAAATCTTGATAGTAGTTTTCCGATCGCACAGAATCGGAAGAGATAGCTAGCATGGGATGGACTCAGTCGATGATCTTATGCATAGTACGCAATACTTCTGCTGTGGCACTTAAATGAATAATACTTCATCACGAGTCTTCATTGTACAAAATGTGACTACTTGAGGGATTAAACTGTGCAAATACAAATGCGAGATCTCCTTGATAATCCGATGAACAAAAGGTCACCACAAGCACACAATTAATGAGCTTTGCTGGCAGTGAATTCAAACTCACGTTGGCGACCTTCCACAGAATAATAATATTTACCATCTAACGTTTTCAGATTTAAGTCGACAATACTAAGATGGCCTTCTACTCTTTGTATGTGGGGAAGGTTAAGTATGTACATATAGTTTCTGTTACTGGCAACAATTCTACACTTTGAGTTAGGGCGAGTTTCAGCCAACGAACTCCACACTGGAAAAATCACTTTTAATTCGTAATTTACCTAAGCTATTCAACACTGTGCGAAGTAACTGCTTTTCACTTGCTCATATTCTCTATATATGTATGCTTCAAGGTCA
The DNA here is from genome assembly GCA_019055375.1 of Parelaphostrongylus tenuis. Classification (NCBI taxonomy): domain Eukaryota; kingdom Metazoa; phylum Nematoda; class Chromadorea; order Rhabditida; family Metastrongylidae; genus Parelaphostrongylus; species Parelaphostrongylus tenuis. The sequence continues at coordinate 61,030 of JAHQIW010003910.1, read as the reverse complement.
ATGGGTGCATGTGAATCTCAGAACTAGTAACGGTGATTGGGTGTTTGCACACAGCTACTCTCCAAAGCAATACAGGAAAATTATTGGTCTCTACCTACAGTGTTTTTTATACTCGCTCTAACTTTTGTAAATTTATCGCAGGGTTCATTATCGAGCGGCTCATGAGTTCTTGGGAGTATCACCCTTTAGTTTTTCTTTATCATTGTTCTCTTAGTCAAGAAGTTTAAACTCATTCAATGATCATCTAATTTTCGCACGTATCAGCCTATCCATCGTGGTAGTTTTATTAATAGAAGTGGCATGTTTCGCGTCTAAACAGTGATTCTAAACAATATGACTGCTTGCAGTGTAAAATACTTTAAAAAACGGGTCTTATCTCACGGTTCAAAAAATAGCGAATTTGGAGGGCAATTTCCGGTTGGGTCGCTTCTAGCCTTTTGTTTCCTCCAACAACTCTTCTGTACTCTCATTTTACATCACTCTCAGTGCGACGGGGACTCAAAAGCAATGATTCCCGTTTTTGCCAGTAATCTCCAGATATAAGAAATGAAAGCATACAGCAGTATTTTTCTGAACAACAGATTCTCTTTTGTAATGACGAAAAACATTGACAATTGTGGTGCTGATAGTTTTCGAGACATGCGAAGATATTACGGATTTCCTGGAATATCGATAAACTTTTCGTACAGACCGAATGAACATTAATATCATGAATGATATTGTTTCATCTCATTGAAATAAATACAGAACGCTCCTCACATCTATCAAAAGTTACAAAATACGTTAAGCTCAAAATATCACAAGATCATATCTTGGCGAAGTCTCCAAAAAAAAAAAAAGCTGCGCTTGAAACAAAAACACGTGGTCGCCAGAGGGAATGTCATTTATCCACTAAATTTGTTGCAAAGACTCAAACTGAAGAGATTGTTTCGAACGATTGGGTAATATGGATATTTTTGTGAACTCCTTCACCAACCTGCGGAGAACATCGAAATGTTTGTTGGTCCAATGATTCGTCATTTCTGAAGCATTCTTCGGTTTCTGATGTTCAGGGCAAAGAATTTGCCTATCTGTGTGCACGCGTACACGATGCACAAAGACTCCTCGAACTAACATTCTTTGACAAAACCCATACGCCTGGATGACAAAGCTTATTTGTATGAAATGGTCTCATAAGAAATCAAAAACTATTCACCCAAGATCTATCTCTCCTCTTCAGATGAAACTGCTTAAGGTGAACCTTCATGGTTTTATAGGTTGGCGTGAGGACGGAGTCTTAAAGAGTGATTATATTGATGAAGTAAAATGATATTGAGAAAGTCAAAAGAAAAAAATATTCAATATGCTTCCACAGCTAAACAAGAATCATCTTACGCCTTAGTCCTAAAAATAGTATACACATTAAATTATGTTATTACTTTACAGCTTTGACTTAGGCACTCAAAATGTAGACATTCATAAATACATCCACAACCAGCGCTGATTCCACTAATGCTGCAGAAACGGCAAAGATGATCGATTAGAGAAAAAAAGGACGAACTCCCGATAGGTTATGGCCTACGTGGAGGAAGGATTTATTGCTGCTCGGTTGCGTGGTGAAATTCTCCAGCGCTACTCGGCAACCAGACAGCGGACGCCCGCAGCCTGACTATCCTCAAAATTACAACACAGTATGACCAGTATTTTGAGCGGTCCAGTGAGATGACGAATCTTGACGTTCGCAATGAATTAAAGAAGGCGAACCGGATACTAAAAATGCTAGAATTGGCACATTAAATATGAACATGGGTATTGGGTATTATCGTTGAAGAAGGACCTGCAGAGTAAGTTTTTTTGAAATCCACTAGTAATGACTGTTCAATATCGGAGCATTGAACTGTGCCAACTTTCAGTTTCAACTTCGCTTTCGATCGACTTTTCATTCTATCAAAGGTTGCACTAGACAAAGCCTCTAATTGAGCATACCAACAGCATCAAACGGAAAATAACAAACTCAGACGCAAGAGAATTGAGTGGTGAACAAAAAACACGGCCTCAGGCGGGAATCGAACCCACGTTTCATCCTATCCGGGGACGCGTGCTCTACCACTACACCACTGAGGCACATTTGCCCGACCACTCATTCTTCTACATCTCAATGTTAGCTATCAGCCACCAACCTTTAACAGGTTTTGGTCGGGTATGCAGCAGGTTAACAACAGGTTGCCTTTTTTAACAGGTTTTTTCTCTTAGTTATATAAGAACCATAATAACACTGCGAAAAAAGCAGTGGAAATACTGTAATTTCGAAGCATTAGTAATTAGAATAGCTATCAGCTCAACTGGGTTTATAAAGCGAAATCGCATACCCGACCAAACCTGTTAAAGGTTGGTGGCTGATAGCTAACATTGAGATGTAGAAGAATGAGTGGTCGGGCAAATGTGCCTCAGTGGTGTAGTGGTAGAGCACGCGTCCCCGGATAGGATGAAACGTGGGTTCGATTCTCGCCTGAGGCCGTGTTTTTGTTCACCACTCAATTCTCTTAGTTATATAAGAACATAATAACACTGCGAAAAAAAGCAGTGAAAAATACTGTAATTTCAGACGCAAGAGTTGGAAGGTGCATATATATTGAATTATAACTATGTCATTCAGAAGCACTGTTGCCTTTCTTTAGTATACCTCACATTAGAGGTACAAATGTGCTCATGAGGCGGTTACAGCTGAGAAGGTTGGTATGAACTGCTGAAAGTTTCCTCAGAGCTGAAGACAGTAGGCTCAAAGGATTTTTCATCAGTTTATCGAAGCTATTGCCATACTTCGAAATTGTTTCTTGATAGCAAAAAACAACATTTCCCTCAGGCTTCCACAACTTTATGAGTCAAACTCTTCTTACCCGAATTAAAAAAAAGAGAAACAAAAAGAGAAAAGAAAAGAAATGAGAAAGAGAAACAAAGAGTAACAATCAGGCCGTGCCCAAACCTGTTAAGGGCTGATGGCTGAAAGTTAATATAGATGCTGAAGAATAAGTGATGGAGCAAATGTACCTCGGCAGTGTAGTGGTAGCACGCGCCCAGGAAAGTGTTGGTTTTGCTATCAATAAGCAATTTGAGAAGTATGGCAACAGTTTCAATAGACTGATAAAAAATCCTAATTTTTTTTCGCTGTCGCATATTTTTCAGATTAATGCGCATAAGGTGGCGTTGGTATATTGCAATGAATTGCTATTTTCTAGAAAGCTAACTTAATTTTGAATTAGTTAAAAATTCTGATTCCAAATGAAAAAACTGAAGACGAGATTTTGAATTGCAAATGTTTCAAAGGAACCCGCCAGCTGACCACATCAACATAACAATGGTGAGCACTATCTGACTTTATGAGCTGAATGTCAATTGTTCAGTTGGTTAACTTTTCTTGCCGATGTTCAGCTGGAGTGTCGAGGAGTAAAGCTTTGAGCGGTGAATGTCAATTTCTTAGTGATGGGCCATACCTTGACTTCATAAAGCATAGAGGTATAAGTGATGACCTACTAATACATCATATTGATATTCTTATCTTCGTACACAAGCTGGTACCAGTTTGCCGACAATGGTGACTGATTGACATGGGAGCAAGGTGCGGGATTGAACTACGAAGATATGTGCAATGTAGAGCTTGCTCTAACTACAACTTTCCATGCCCTTTCCTCCTTAGGAATGAGCATTTGTTACTTTCCTACATATGTCGGAAAACGTGAGCTGTATTCCCAATTATCTCGTTAAGATACCAATGCATTTATGTAGCTATAAACCTTCATATATATTTGCAAATAACATCAGAAAGTAGTAAACTGATTGTGAAAATTCTGGCCAAAGGTTGGTTTCCGACCACTCAGTGTTCAAGTGCTCATTGGTGACGCAAGCAAATTGAAAATGTCGAACTATAGTTTTAGAAAATATCTCATCCAGGTTGAAGAGGAAACGGTTTCCCCTAAATGGTTAAACCAAGAGTTTATGATACCATTATTCATTTGCGGACAATGGGCAGAAACATTAAATTCGTACGGGAACCATGATCCAACCCTCTGCGTGTCTACCTGGTAGGGCTGGACGGTCTTCCCCACCTTCTTTGCATGTCTAACACCAGACTTAGGTGGAATGGAGAGCGTTTTCTCTGCGTCACTCAAGATTTATTGCTAGTGATAGATTCACTTAAACTAATGCCTCCATCTAAAAAGCATACTATTTCTCTAGTAAATTGATTACACATTTAGCAACATTTAATCAAGTATCAGTTTCCTTAATCACATTTAGTTGAGCATATCATCGAAAAACATCTGGTCTGTTTTTTTCTTAATTTGGCAGTCAACGAGAAATACTCTTAGCCAGATATTATTTCTTTACCATATAAATTACTCTCTCTTGTGTTTGAACTGTCCATAGTTTAAGTCACTGCCTTCGAATGAAGAGATTAAAAAATCTTGGAAAAACTTATGGTAAAGACGAGTGGCCGCTACTGGCCGTTTTCCTTCTTTTCGACCAAATCTTTCAGAATAGTGATGACTCGGACATGGATTAAGCACCATCTGCATTTATACTAAGTGTTTGTTCTCCGTCAAAATTCGTGAAAAAATTTTTTGTCGTGGTATTTTTGTTTCATATTATGTGCTTCCACTGACCTCCCTCTTTGAGGGATCCCGCCCGGTTAGTCGCGAGGGCACGTGGCGCGTCCCAGGTGGTGGATAGGGGAATAAAACGCGAACCAAAAGCGACCGTGTGCTTCCCAGAGACGCAGGTGGATTCAGGGGACGAGCTCCCTGCTTCTGCAGCGCCGACTTGACAAAAACTCTATTTCTACGAGTCAAGTCGGCCAAAAGCCTGCAATCAAGCGGCTGGGAAGTACATGGGAGGCGGTTAGGAGTCGCCTCCAACAAATAAGCTCCTCCCGCTCCTCCGAGAGAGACTGGCAAGCTACTCGTGAGTACCCAGCCCCCACGTTTAGAGCCTGGCAAGCTATACGTTGGGTATCAAAATGCCAAAAACAGTAACAAATATGGGCCTCATTCCCCTGACCCCGAAAGAGCCCCTGGTACGGCAGCGCCAGGTAGGACGAGTACGGAGAGGCTGCTAAAATCTCAGGGCCGAACTAGGCTGCCAAGATCGAAACGGACTAAAATGACGATCTGTACCTACAACGCAAGAACCCTTGCTCACGAATCCGCTGTAGAAGATCTATTGATTCAAGCAAGAAGAATAAGGTACGACGTCATTGGCCTGGCTGAGACGAGAAGGCGCCATCCTTTTCACGCTGTCTATGACACCGGAGAAGAACTGTTCCTTGGTACATGCGATCGCAGAGGTGTCGGCGGCGTTGGCGTCCTCGTCAAATCGAATTTGACCGTGAGCATTGATTCGTTTGAACAACTAACAACCCGTATCGGACGATTACGGTTGAAAACGATGTGGTTCTATGCCGGCTTTGACCATCTTCGTTGCTTACGCACCAACATCAAGCTATGACGAAGACGAAGTCGAAGCGTTCTATATGGACCTCGAAAAATTCTTCAGAGAAGATCATACATTCTTCAAGGTCATTGTCGGAGATTTTAACGCAAAAATTGGACCTAGAAGAACGTCTGAAGAACGTCACATAGGGACCCACGGACTAGAATGGAATGAACAGGGTGAGAGGCTATCTGAGTTTATCATGACGACCCAAACCATCCATGGTAACTCGCAATTCCAAAAGCCTCTTTCTCAGCGATGGACGTGGGAGTCTCCCAATGGAGAGTACCATAACGAAATAGATCACATCATAGTAAATCGAAGGTTTTGCCTGACCGACGTCGCTGTTGTTCCTAAGTTCTACACGGGATCAGACCATCGCCTCCTTCGCGCAACGTTCCGATTTTCGAGGAGAGGAGAGAAAGCGCTAAATCAAACAACGAAGTCCCAGAACTACCATAAACTGGGATGTATTCAAATCATTAGTCGGCTCTTGGGAAGATACCGTTGTCGACAACATCGACGAAGAATACGATCGACTCGTTGAATATCTTCACGTTAGCGCTATAAAAGCCGAGAGTCCTAAGGTCACGAAGAGACGCTTGTCTCCGCAGACACTCGAGCTGATACGTCAACGTGGAATCGCACGAGCTGCAGGCAACCGAAACCTTACGTCCGAACTTGCGAAACGCTGCAGAGAAGCGATAAAAGAAGACCTAAAGAGAGAAGAGCAGCAGTTATGGCAGAAGCTGCAGAAGCTGGGAAGAGCATTCGCAAAGCCCAGCGAGGCTTCGCCAACTATAAGACCAAGATGATTGCACTCCGATACCCTGACGGGACACTTACAGCTTCGAGAAGGGCTATGGAGAAAATCATCCACCAATACTACTCGGATCTCTTCGCTAGCCATGTCCTCTTACCGTCATATAAATTGAAAGAGGGCGAATATGTCGTTCCACCGGTCCTCCTTCCGAAATCGACATGCTATATCGTCGGTGAAGAACAGAACAACACCCGGTCCAGACAGGATTAGACCAGAACACCTGAAGAACCTGCCGCCAGTTCTCATCAACACCCGTGGCTCGGCTCTTCACTCGCTACCTGTCAGAATGCAAGGTCCCTATTCAATGGAAAACCAGCAAGACCGTATTGTTGTTCAAAAAGGGAGACCTTCACGACATAGGCAATTATCGCCCAATCTGCTTGCTGTCCATTGTCTATAAACTCTTTACTCGAGTCATCCTGAACAGGATTGACAGAACACTGGACGAAGGACAGCCATGCGAACAAGCAGGGTTCCGAAAAGGATTTAGTACCATGGACCACATCCACACGATTACAAGACTCATTGAAGTTTCACGAGAGTACAAACAACCACTCTGTCTCACTTTCATCGATCTGAAGAAAGCCTTTGATTCAGTGGAAACAGAAGCGGTTATAGAGGCTCTGGATAACCAGGGCGTCCCTACTCGGTACATAATGATCCTTCGTGAGCTTTATAAAGATTTTCACGACCAAGATATCTCCATTCTACAACAATATCACCATTGACGTAAGAAGAGGGTTCGACAAGGCGATACAGTTTCGCCAAAACTATTCACTGCCACCCTACAAAACGTCATGCGAACATTAGAATGGGACGAAATGGGAGTGAAAATTGACGGTCGACAATTAAACCATCTTCGCTTTGCTGACGATATCGTTCTCATAACACCAAACATCAGTCCAAGCGGAACGAATGTTGACGATTTCGACAACGCCTGTGGAAAGATTGGTCTTCAACTGAATCTAACGAAAACAATGTTCATGAGGAACGGATGGGTTTCTAATGCCCCATTCACGCTCAACGGAACGACAATTCCGAATGCTCCAGTTACGTCTATCTAGGTCGTGAAATCAACATGATGAACGACCTAGCTCCAGAGTTGAGCAGGAGGAAACGAGCGGCTTGGGGAACGTTCAAGAGCATCGAAGATGTAGTGAAGAGGACAAAGAACATCCGACTCCGTGCCCACCTTTTCGACTCGACAATTATCCCTGCCCTGACGTATGCAGCAGAAACCTGGTCGCTACGTAAGCAGGATGAAAGATCACTTGGCGTTATCGAACGCGCAGTCGAAAGGTCGATGCTAGGAGTATCCCGTATCTCGCAAATGAGAGAAAGGATCCGAAGTTCCGACCTACGTCAACGATCGAAAATCAGAGACGCCGTTCTACACGCCAGGATATCGAAAATAAGGTGGGCCGGACACGTGATGCGCTTCAACGACAACCGATGGACGAGAGCCGTTACCGACTGGATTCCTCGGGACGTCAAGCGCTCTGAAGGAAGACCACTGACCCGTTGGTCCGATTTCTTCACGAAAGCGATAGAAGAAAGATATGATGCTCAGCGAATCCCTAGAGCGAGGAGGACCCACTGGGCTACTCTTGCACGCGATAGGGAAAAATGGAAGAGTTGCTGGTACCCGCTCGAGTCACTCGACGATCAAAGGGCGGCAGGTGATACAGGTAATTATCGCCGACATCCGGAATGGTCCATAATGCTAATTTTAATGTTTTTAAGTTTGTTTTTTGCCCTTATCTTATTACAACTTTTCTCCTAAGAATATCAAGAATAATATTCTATAGGTACAAAACTTATTCTCATATAGGTAACGATGATATCATCTGCATTTATGGGTTTCTTGCTGCGTCAGTTATGATTTGAATGCATGAAATGTTCCAAGTCTTTAGTTTTTTATGATACATTGATTGTCGGCCGTGTTCTTGTTTTGAATACAATTTTTTCAGTTATATCTTTATCTTTTCTTGTATATGTGATTTTCTAAAGCGGTGCTGATTCGCATTTTTGTTGAGAATGTTAGCAAATGCGAAGTAAACTTACTGAGATTTTGTCGTGCATATGAAATTGGATTAGTAATTTGTTTGAAATTCGTTGGTTTCTAATACTGCACAGATCAACGTTAACCTGCCGATGTATCAAGCCAGCGTTTCTTATCTCTGTGAACAAATCTTGCTTTAATTCATAAATCTAAGAATGGAAGGCTTAGCTGGCTCGTGCGTAAGGTGAAGGAACCAATTGTGTGCATATTGCTCAGCACTACACTCATTGTGGAAAAGAAAGAAGGGGAAATTACGATAAAAATCCAAAATGCCACCTTTGCGGAATTGTTGTTGTTGGGTAAATAAAGTTGTTTAACCAAGAACAGAGTGGCACGGCCAATGAGATCATTGAGATCAACAGGGAAAATGAGATCAAATTTGCATGCGCAAGTATGGGTATTTTGGGCATTCAGCTGGGTACGGAGGAAGGGAGAAGAGAAGTAAGGAACGGGGCGTAGAGCGGGTGAGGCCGTTTTAGTACGGCCATTCATCGACTGTTACTTTGGCGGACATATGAGAAGTGCGATTTCTGTAATTAAATTAGGAATTGTCCTTCCGCTTTAGGAGAAACTCCAGATCAAGCGTCTGACTCTAATAGTAGAAGATTTTCTCTATACGTTCATGTGATTTTCGTGCCTTGAGCAAAGCAATAGTTGAATTGCGCGGCCGATGTAGGACATATCTCAATATTGAATCTTGCAGCATTATAGAAGGATTTTTGAAGATTTAACTAAATTACTTAGTGAGAATGCAAGAGATTGAATCGGCACTTCAATGTCTTAGAGCAACGGAGTGTAGGAGCCTAATTAGCTTCATTTTAGTTTATGCCAATCGACGCAAAAGAGATGGCAAGACCAGGCAAGAGGGCTAAGCCATCTGCTAGGGTCATAGCGACTTCGACCCAGCATTTGTAAGCAAATGGATTGCTGTGGTCATGACTCTTTGCTAGTCGTTGCGCAGGTGTTAGTCTGTAACTAGCCTACAAGCACAGTTCGACCACCTGCATGGAGAAAAATGAAGTCTTCTACCGGGCGAAGATACTGATGGCTGCTATAACTCACTGCCTGATTATGTTGATTATCTACAACTGGAAAGTCAAACACTTAATGATATGCAACTGAACTGGGTATTGTTGAAAAAGTAGCAGTAGTTTAGGGAAATAACTGATCTGTGATAAGTGTATAGTCATCAGAGAAACTGTGTTGGATCAAATAAAGGCTATGCTTTGTGAAATCGGATATGTCCTCAATGTTTCACTAAATTTTCATAGCGAATAGGTGCTCCCAATAATTGAACTTCCTCCGTGAAGGGATTCCTGTGTACTGTTAACAACAGTCTGTGTGCTGATAATTTTTTAAAGTAATGACCATCTATTGAGCGCAAGAAGCAGAATTTTTTAAACAACATTACCAACGGGAAAAAAAATCTTTGCGAGCCACATTTAATGCCAAAAAAACAAGCTATCAAGTAGAAAACGTATTCCATACAGTGCATCTTGCCCACACTGCTCTCCTTTTCCTCGCGTACATTGCAAATCATGGATGTTAGGTGATATTATAAGATCCTTTAAATTTTGTGCTTGCCAAATTTCGCAACTTCTAATAAATGTGGGGAGCTCTTTGTAATTATTTCGATGAGATGAAACAATATCATTCATGATATTAATGTTCATTTGGTCTGTATGAAAAAGGTAGCGGTTTTCCAAAAAATCCGCAATCCGCAATGGACTTCGGTAGTCTCAAAACTATCAGCACCACAATTGTCAATGTTTTGTCATCACGAAAGTGAATCTGCTATTCTGAAAGATACTGCTGTATGCTTTCATTTTTTACATCTGAAGATTACTGGCAGAATGGAAATCACTGCTTTTGAGCCCCCCGGGACACTGAGAGTGGTGTAAAATGATAATACGGATGAGTTGAAACTTCATCCTTAGTTCATGTTTGATCCAGTAGTACGGGACATTAACAAAATACCTATTTGAACATAAACAGACTATGAACGCTTTGATTGTCTTGAAAGCGCTCACGGAAACAGAACATTTGTTGGAGGAGACAAAAGGCTAGAAGCGATTTAACCGGAAAATGCACTCCAAATTCCCTGCTTTTTGATCCGGAAAAATAGTCCCATTCATTCAAATATTTTACATTGTAAGCAGTCATATTGCTTAGAAACACTGTTTTAAACGCGAAATATGCTATTTCTCTCAATAAAACTACCACAATGGATAGGCTAATACGTGATCAAATTAGAAGATCATTGAACGAGTTTAAATTTCTTGACTAAGAAAACAGTGATAAAAGAAAAACTAGAAGGTGATATTCTCAAGAACTCATGAGAGCGGCTCGAAAATGAACCCTGCGATAAATTAACAAAAGTTAGAGCGAATATTAAAGCACTGTAGGTAGGGAGAAATAATTTTACTATATTGCTTTGAACAGGAGCCGTGTGCAAACAGCCAACCACCGTTACTAGTTCTGAGATTCACACACCCATTGACCCTGAAGCATACATACATAGAGAATTTGAGCAAGTGAAAAGCAGTTACTTCTCATCGTGTTGAATAGCTCAGGGAAATTACGAATAGAAGGTGATTTTTTCAGTGAGGTGCTCGTTGGCTAAAACTTGCCCTAACTCGAAGTGTAGAATTGTTGCCAGTGACAGAAACTATGTGTCTCAACCTTCCTCACATAGAGAGAGTAGAAAGCCAGCTTAGTATTGTCGACACAAAGCTAACAACGTTAGATGGTAAATATTATTATTCTGTGGAAGGTCGCCAATGTGAGTTTGATTTCACTGCCAGCAAAGCTCATTGATTGTGTACTTGTGGTGACCTTTTGCTCATCGGATTATCAAGGAGATCTCGCTATTGTATTTGCACAATTTAATCCCCTAAGAAGTCACATTCTGTACAGCGAAGACTCATGATGAAGTATTATTCATTGGGTGCCAGAGCAGAAGTACTGCGTGCTAAGATCATTGGCCGAGTACATCCCATGTTAGTTATCTCTTTCAATTCTGTGCGATCGGAAATCTACTATCATGATTTCTGGGAGAAAAAAAATAATGGTGAGGTATATCTGAATAATCGTTTTCATGAGAATCAAATAAAGATCAAACTTTCCGGAAGCGCTGTCAGATTCAACAAAATTCGCTCCTTCTTGTCAGAACAAAGTTTTATTAGCAATACATTCATCATGATTTGAAGACAGTATAGCTGCTCTCCATGTTGTCCCGTTGCACTTCGCATGAGTTCGTGAATGTTGCTGCAAATAGTTCTGACAAGCTGATATCTGTAAGCAAGATTCTTATTTTTACGAAGATGTTAACATTGTTGTAGAAGGTAAAAGTCTCAAATCTGACATTCATTTAACAACGGGAGCATCTACATGTTTCGAGTTGCAGTTACCTCCTTGGCTATAAAGACCATCAGTAGAAATTGTTATCTTGATTAAATCTAAAATAAAATTATCCCTAAGAAGAACTTTTTTTATTTAACCCACTGTAGCAGTGGTATGATGGTACAGATGTATCTCTTATGATGTTTGGTGATATGCATAACTATGGAAATGCGATGCAAAACAAACTCGCCTTTCACCCTTTCCGGTAGTGCGTGCGTACTAATTACACTACCGAGACTGCTGTTCTGCTATCACTCTTTGGAACAGGGTGTCCATCTGTCAGCAACCAACAGTCAAATGTTTGGCATTCTGAGCGCTTTGTTTGTCTATTTTCACTTGCGGTTAAGTTATGGGTCGTAAAACTCAACGTGTCGCAGAAGTTGAGTTGCACAAGGCGAGAATAAAAACGGCCAGCATTGTTAAGCAACTGGTTCAATCCATCACATTGTCTACAAATCCGTGAAATGTGTGTAATAGATTGGAGAGGTTAAGAATTGTCCTCGAAAAAGTGGTCCAAGCGCCTCGCTTACTCCGAAAAACAATCAGAAGATCGAATAGACAAGTTCAACGAAATGCGAGACATCCAATGAGCAAAATGGCTTAGAAAGTTTGGGATCCGGGACGGAGATTTCAAGCCACTGTCAAATAGGCTCAAACTGCGCAGCTATAAAATCTCTTGCTTTAACTAGTAGATAAAAAGTTAAAAGAAAAAGGTTTTCAAAGATTCCTTCAAAATCCGTTTTTAGCTGAACTCATTTGTCAAATTTGTTTCCTACAGAAAAGGAAAATATTCACAGTGGAACCACTTCACATTTGTCAGATTCGGCGTCAGCTCCTCAGGGATGGTCAGCAGTAGCATAAACCAAGGCTCGCAGTCATTTGCCTGCCTTTGTGATGGTCTGGGCCGGCATTTGCGCTACCACAAAGACAGCGCTGGTCCTCATTAGAAAAATCTTCAAAATCAACTGTGCCAGATATCAGCAACAAGTTTTACCTGGCGTAATGGCGCTTTGGAGTACTCGTCACTTTGGAACCGACGGATTTATGCTTCAGTAGAACTGAACTCTTCTGCATTCGGCCCGTTCAACGACTGCATCTTTCAAGAGCAGTTTCCAGGCTTTTAGCGTAAGGACATTTGGTCATCAGACTCGGCTAATCTCAGTGCAAGGACTACTTCATGTGGTCCATAAAGGAGCAAAAAGTTTTAGCTACTCGCTACACTGGGGTAGGCGAGCTCAAAATGGCCTTGACAAGCTTGGGACGAAATTACGGTGAAAACAATATCAAGCATTGCTGGAATTTTCGCAAGCGACTTCATAAGTATATAGAAGCCAAAGGAGGCTTTTTTAGGAATGTACTATAAATTTCTGGTTTCTTGTTATATTTGCTGATGCTATAAACATAATCATTCTTTCATTTGAATGAATTCATTTGTTCAGACAGTATTTTTTTACTGCTGAAATATCTGAAAAAATCAGCAGGACGTGTTTTGCTTCTTATATATATATATATATATATATATATATATGTATGTATGTATATGCATATATATATATATATGTATGTATGTATATGCATATATATCTGTATATATATACACATGTATATATCTATATAAATATAAATATATATATATACGACAAAAAAAACCTTCATTCAACCGCTTATAAAAGCATTATGGAGTTACAATTATATATCCGATAGTGTTGCAAAAGGCTACAAAAGTTTACCTTATGATATATGTTTGTAACATTAAACCACAGCCAAAAGCGAATTGATAAAGAAAATTCTTGTTGGTTATACATGTCCAATATATATCAACGTAATTGGGTTCAGTGGCGATATATGATTACGAGGGCAAGCCGTTTATGTTTTATTGCTGACAAATCGACCTTGCATAGCAGGAAGAGTGATAGCTGAGCATGAGCCCCGGCAATCGAAATAGTTAACACGCACACCAGGAAAAAGTAGAACGCGGACTCGAATCCCGTCTGAGGCTCAAATCTAGCATATCACTCAAAATCTCGTAACAGTTCAAAATTCCAAGTTTCGTTGACCCTTGCCATGTTAGCTGTAATATGAAGCCGAAAAAAGGAAAAGAATGGCTTAAAAGCTAACCATTACTTATAGCGCTTGCTAGGTTGGTATGTCTTCTTACGATTGATGGTTCTTCTTGGAGATCGGTGGCTGACGTTTCGACACGTTTCTCATCCTCAGAGCCGCGCTGTCTGGTCAATGGACTCGAGGAAATTGCGAACAAGCCAAGACGTCAGCTACTGATCTTCACGAAGACCATCGATTGTTAAGAGGAATCATAGATGTCAAAAAAAGTCTTAGCAACTTCGCGGAAACTTTGCTTAGAGATTAGTATCAAAGCTATCCTTTCCTTTTTTTCCATTCAACATTGTCAGGCGATTTTCTCTAAACAAGCCGGCTTTCGTTAAACTAGTGTTCTGAAATTTACGCTACTTAAAGAAGTTCTGTGGAGAATACCCCTGATTTCTGTATGAAGTTGTAGAAGAGAGCATGTCCTGTGATGTAATATTAGATTGTTCCACAAGTTGTAGCATTATAGAAATAAGCACCAACCTTACTAATCAGAAGTGATTTTCTTCTTGCAAATTATTGGCATGCAAATTGCCCATACTTGCTTTAAGACGGAGCTGTCGAGGAAACAAATTCGCTTGCTACTCGTGCATGTATGGCGAATAGGGGGGAATGCCCGTCAAGTGGAGCGCAATATCAGTGGAGCTTGTGGCGATGAAACGGTCGCAAAAAGGAAGGCTACGAAGTGGGTTGCGAAGTTGAAAGTTGCAGAGAACAGTCTGAAGAATTACGCTTAAACCGTCTACACGAAGCTCCACCAATCTTGCGCTCCACTTCACTATCATTTTCCCTTACGGTCCATTTGTGCATGAGTAGCAAGCGAATTCTTTCCCAACACAGCTCCGCCTTAGAGCAAGTATAAGCAAGTTGCATATCAATTTATCGCTGTCAACGGTCACCAATCACTGTTCACATTAAGATTTTGGATTTCTACACTTTCTACCACGATTCTCCATTTTTGAGGCGTCTCGCTCGGTTAGTCGTGAGGACACGTGGAGCGCTCCCAGGTGGGATGGGGGAATTGACCGTGAGCTTTCCAGTGACGCAGGTGGTCTCACGGGATGCTTCCGTAGTGCCGATTTGGCAAACTTCTATTTTTACCAATCACATTGGCCAAAAAGTCTGCAATCAAGCGGCTAGGAAGTACATGGGAGGCGGTTAGATGTCGCCTCGAACAAATAACATCCTCACGCTCCTTTAAGAGAGACTGCCAAGCTACTCATGTGTAACCGGTCCTCATATTTAGAGCATAGCAATCTACGTTTTGAGGTAATACGTCCAATACAGCAATAAAAATGGGCATCACTTCCCCGACTCTGATAGAGTCTCTAGTGCGGCATCGTCGGGTAGGACGAGTAGAGAAAGGCCACTAAAATCTCAGAGCCAAACTGGGCTGTCAAAATCAAAACGAACTAAAGTGACGATCTGCACTTATAACGCACCAACACTTGCATACGAATCCGCTGTAGAAGATCTATTAATGTGAGCAAAAAGGATCAGGTACGACGTCATTGGCCCAGCTGAAACGAGAAGAAGCCATCCTTTTCACGCTGTTTATGACATCGGAGAAGAACTATTTCTCGGAACATGCAATCGCAGAGGGGTCGGTTGCGTTGGCGTCCTTGTCAAATCGAATTTGACAGTGAACTTCGATACATTTGAAAAATTAACAACCCGTATCGTACGACTGCGGTTGAAGCAATGTGGATCAGTGCCGGCTTTAACAATCTTTGTTGCTTACGCACCAACATCAAGCTATGACGAAGACGAAGTTGAAACGTTCTATATGGACTTTAAAAAGATTCTTATCAAAGACCATACATTCTTCAAAGTCATTGTTGGAGATTTTAACGCGAGAATCTACTTAGAAGAACGTCTTAAGAACGTCACATTGGTACTCACGGACTAGAATGGAAATGAACAAGGTCAGAAGCTATCAGAGTTTATCATGACGACCCAAGTCACTCGCAATTCGAAAAGCCTCACTCTCAACGGTGAATGTGGGGGTTTCCCAGTGAGGAGTACCATAATGAAACAGACCACATCTCAGTAAATCGGGGGTTTTGCCTGACCGATGCCGCTGTTGTTCCTAAGTTCTACACGGGATCAAACCATCGCCTCTTTCGCGAAACGTTCCGCTTTTCGTATAAAGGAGAGAAAGCAGCTAAATTCAAGCAACGAAGTTCCAGAGCCGTAGTGAAGGGTCACTGGTAGACAGAACCTCGAACTAAGGCGGCCAGTGCACCAATTTTGGTGAAGGTTCAGTGGTTTTTGCTGGGTGATCCCTGGATTTGTCTGAGGCAGTGACCCGATCGATATGTGAATATTGTTGGATTGTCCTTAGCGGCGCACTGGCCTTTGTGCTGTCACGCATCGAACTTCTAAGTTGCGGCGGTTTTTGCCCTTTGAAGTGGCTCGTTGCACTTCCAAGTTGCTACGGGCTGAACATTAGTCTGCATGATCGCGTCTTCTGCCAACTTGTTTCTTGCAACCGACAAGAGCACAAATTTCAAATCTTTTATATGGGTTATACCAAACAATAAGGTGGTACAGAACAACCTGTAATATACATGCTTCACTATAATAAGAATACAATAATAATATACAAATGATTACGACATATCGTTATGCGAACATATGCCCAAGTCAATAATGAGTGACTGAATGATGAGATGTATCGTCATCTGACGATCCTAAGAATTTTATCGTAAGCGACAGTGTTATGGTAAGTGGTGTTATTGTAGCTGACGGGGTTATTGTAAGTGATGATGTTATTGTAAGTGACGATGTCATTGTAACTGAAGGAGCATGGCTAGGGGGCGGAGCCTGATTGAGTTGTTATGCTCGACCCGGATTAATAAGCCAACGATGGGATCCAGTGGGTGAATACATAGTGTGTTAGCAGTGGGGTCACTACTGATTATGTATGGGCAGAATCTCTTAACCGCGGTGGTGGGCAGAGCATAGCCTATGTGAGTTCGCCCCGCCACGGAAGCGCTATGTTCCGTTCATGATTCTATTGAGTTCATTTAACAATTACATGAACACAACCGCATGATAGTAATTAGATAAACGACGATGAGACTGTGTGAATGGAGCAATAATAGATCTAGTACGATTTAAGATGAGGTGGTCCGTATGAAGTTAAACGATCGTTCGGATGATGCCCCGTGATCTAACTGACTGTTGAGGTTGGGGCAGCTGGGTGCCGCCCTCGCCACTTGAACCATTCTCTGTCTAAGATACTCGGACCTCTGCGATACCATTTGCTCTCTATGGTCATGGACCATCTGCGTTGCCTAAATTATCATATAATTCCGGAAAAGATAGCAAAGCTCCGCTGGGAGGTTTGGTATATGAACTGTCATAATTAGAATGTATTCAAGTCATTAATCGGCTCATGGGAAGATACCGCTGCCAACAACATCGACGTAGAATGCGACTGGCTCATTGAATATCCTCACGCTAGCGCTATGAAAGACGAGAGTCCTAGAGTTACGAAGAGACGCTTCTCATCGGAAAACACTCCACCTGTTACGTCAACGCGGAATCACGCGAATTACAGGCGACCGATACCTTGCGTCCAAACTTGCGAAACTCTCCAGAGAAGCGATAAAAGAAGACTTTGAAGAGAGACGAGCAGCAGTATGGCAGAAGCTGCAGAAGCTGGGAAGAGCACTCGCAAAGCCCAGCGAGGCTTCGCCATTTATGAGAACAAGATGATTTTACCACGATGCCCTGACGGGGTATTTACACTTTTCGGAAGGGCAATGGAGAAAATCGCCCATCAGTAAGACTCGGATCTATTCGCCAGCCATGTCCTCTTATCGTCATATAGCTTGAAAGAGGATAAATCTGCCGTCCACCTGTCCTCCCTTACGAAATCCGACATGCTATATCGTCGGTGTAGAACAAAACATCACACGGTTCCGACTGAATAAGACCAGAACACCTGAAGAACTTACCGCCAGTTCTCATCAACACCCTGGCTCGGCTCTTCACTCGCTGCCTATCAGAATGCAAAGTCCCCAGTCAATGGAAAACCAGCAAGACCGTATTGTTGTCAAAAAGGGAAACCTTCACGACATAGGCAATTATGGCTCAATCTGCTAGCTTTCCGTTGTCTATAAACTCTTTACTCGAGTCATCAAAAAAACAGGATTGACAGAACACTGGACGAAGGACAGCCATGCGAACAAGGAGGGTTCTGAAAAGGATTTAGTATCATAGATCACGTCCTCACGTTCAGCAACGTAATACAATTTGACCAAAGCTATTCACTACCAATCCTCAAAATGTCATGCGAACATTAAGGTGGGACGATATGGGTGTGACAATTGACGATCGGCAATTGAATCATCTTTGCTTTGCTCATGATATCGTCCTCATAATACCAAGCAACGGCCAAGCGGAACGAATCACAACTGAATTGGACAGCGCCTGTGGAAAGATTGGCCTTCAACTAATCTTTTAAGGAAGGCGATGTTTATGAGGAACGGATGGGTCCTGAATTCTCCATTTACGCTCAACGAGACGAACATTTTTCAATGCTACAGGTACGTCTATTTAGATCGTGAAATCAGCATGATGAGCGACCAAGCTCCAGATTTGAGCGGGAGGAAACGAGCGGCTTGGCCTGGAGAACGGTTATGAGTAGCGAAGATTTAGTTAAGAGGACAAAGAACATCCGGCTCCGTGGCCACTTTTCTGACTCGACGATTACCTCTGCTCTAACGTATGCAGCAGAAACCTGGCCGCTAAGTAAGCAGGACAAAAGATCACTTCTTACTTGGCATTACTGAACGCGCAGTGGAAAAGTCGATGCTAGGATATTCCCGTATCTCGCAAATGAGAGAAAGGTTCAGAAGTTCTGGCCCACGACAACGATCGAAGATTAAAGTCGCCGTTTTACAAGACGGGATGTCGAAAATAAGGTGGAGCCGGACACGTGATGCGCTTCAACGGCAATCAGTGGACGAGAACCGTTGTCGACTGGATTCCTCGACATATTGAAAGCTCCATAGCAAACCTATTGCCCTGATAGTCCGATTTAGGATGCTCAGCGACTAAAGCCTTTAGGACCAACTGGGCTGCTCTTGTTCGCGATAGGGAAAAATTGAAGTTTTGCAGGTGCCCGCTCGAGTCATCAACGGTACGGCGGGTTATACAAGTAGTTCTTCTCTCTCTCTGTCTATCGTCTGTCCCGGAGGAAATATTTTTGGCGCGTACACCTGTGCAGATGTGGTACTGAACTAATGAACATATTCCAATATTCCTATTCATATTCCAAATATTTGATAATTATTACAAAACCTAGGGTTAGCAGTTCTACAATGCCTATGAAAAAAACTTATACTTACTGGCAGCAATCAATTTATAACAAATTCTTATAACAATTTGCACAAATACTTTGGAAAAAGGATTTGCTAAATACGTCATTTTTGTTTCTGTTCATTGAGATTCATTAGCGGTGTCTCTACCACTGATAGTCTTATTGAGATCTCATCACTCATAATTCATCAACTTCTTCTAATAATTCAGCCACTTACTTGCGATTATTTCGAAATTTCGTCACGAAGCTACCTCATCGTCATTGTGGCTAGCCACGCCACCGCGTCGCGGGACGTGCAAGATTTTAACGTCGTTGTCAAGGGTTTAAATATACGCTCGTTTCGTAAGCACTCAGTCCATGCTCTCATATTCCACTTATGCTTGAAATACAAATCAACCTAACGTTTTGTGGATAGAATCAGAAATGGGCAACAATTCTCACGCTGTTGCATAAAAATCATTACTCTGTGTACTGCTTTCCAACAATCAAAGTGGTGAATTAAGATTTATTATAGAGATCAAATGAAAATTCAACAACAATACAATTTTTGGTGTTTACGCAAACAGGCTAGAACATGGCTAAAAAAAGGCAGAACGAGGCACTGAGTCTCTGGAAAGGGTGGCTGCGATTTCGAAGCCATCTTAGGTAGCAAATTTTGCTCGTATCTCGGTACTCATATGATTATATTTCTCGTACTATGCTGCCACTGAAGTGAACTATGTAGAAAATAAGGTTATGCAATGTGATGTGCTAACAACAATCCTCAACACTTCTGTGCAATAATTGAGAAGTTGTGCATTTTGAAAGATCACTTTCAGAGCAAAATAACGGTACGAACACAAAGTAGAAAGAGAAAATTTGCAACATTCTTAAATTCTATAGATAAGAGCGGTTTGTGTTGGAGAATAATTCTTAATAATAATTTTAGCAATTTGAGTAACTTCATTGGTTTAGTAATTATTAGCAAAGTTTATTCAACTTTAATATCACTTTTTTGATGCTAAAAATCTCGCTTGTAGACGATTTTGCTGGTATGAATATACAAGATATTGAGGAGGTAGAAATTGAAAATAGAAGTTAAGTTAGTGCTACTTTTGTTGCTGTTCGATTTTTTCAAAAAACGAGTGTCTATTTATCCTCTTTTCAGGAAAAATTAAATCTCTCCCACTTATGGAATTTTATGATAGATAAAATTGTATTTGCAGCATTTCTGCACGCATGAATTGAAGCGAGTTCTTGAGAATTCATCAACAATAATATTTAATAGCAATTCAATATGCCAACTTCCAGTTAACCTCGGCATTGTAAACAATCGATGTTATTTTCATGAATTTCCTTTGATAATATTCATCTTGTGAAAACACTGTAGAATGACATACCTGTAAAAAATACATTCAGTGAAAAAGATGGATTTGATGAAAATCAATTCTCGCCGGCCGTTGATTAGTAGAAATTGCAATCATTTCAATATTATCAAATTTCGATGAGCAAAATGATCAGTATCCGAGAGATTCTTAGGCACGACGAGTCACATTTTTCCTGTAAAGGATACTGTGCACTCTCAATTTGTTTTTTTTGTTCTCTTCAATTATTCAGTTATACCTCTAAAAAAGTTGCTATGGTCCTTGCCGGCCTGGTGAGCCATGAGTGCGAGATAAAACCATTGACCTTGCAAGCGAGGCAGAGTACCTCTAACCACTGCGCCGCATGTGCTCTCTGTACATAAATACATATGGCATAGACTCTCAGAAATTGCAGCAATTACTGGTTAGAAGGTAGCTTTCGTCTTCACTTCTAATAAAACACAGACCGATTTCTTTCCATGCAAGATTAGTTAGAGCAGACCTCATGTACCCACCCAGTCTTTGTTTCGATAATATACTAGGTCCATAGAACCTTTATCCATTTAAGGTCTACATAGTGATATTATGCCATAAGAAACCGATTCTTTCTCATGTCCCAATCAAGCTTTGAAGAATGAACACGTCTGATTAGTTTAGTTACGTCTTTCTAGATCGAGAAGTGAATATGATGAACGACTTTGCTCCAGAGATTAACGAGGGGAAGTGCAACGACTGGAAAACCATTGCAGATATCTCGATGAAAAAAAAGACATCCTGTTTCATCTCTACCATCTCGATTCTCCCCGCTTCAACAGATCTGTTAGGAAACTGTCTGCTACCTAAGCTGGATGGATGGTTCAATCAGCGTTGGTGAATACGAGTGGAAAGGTTTGTGGTAGGAGTGCTTCACGTCTCGTAGATAAGAGAAAGAAACCAAAGTTCTAACCTACACCATTGGCTGGGAGTCACAGATACCACTCCACGCACGGAAATGTTAATGATAATGGGGATTCCGTGAATGTGATACGTAGTGCGTATCAAAGACAGAAGGTTAACAATTGCCATTACAGAGTGGATTAGCTGAGATATGAAAAGCTTAGTATAAACACCACCAACCCAACTGCAGTATTTCGTTTTGAGACCAGCGGCAAGAAGATGTGGTTCCTAATAAACCTTCTGAGCGAGGCGAGTCGACTGAGCCAGTCCTCAACGTGAAAGAGAAATGTAGAAAGTTTACCTGGACGAACCAGGTTTACTTCACAATCATCGGCACGGCAGATGATAAGGTAAAGAGTGACATTAGCTTTGATGAGGCAAAATAAACAAACATAGGAAAATTAGCTAATTGAAATTGATTGAAATTATCAGCATGAACTGTTATCTTGGGACACATCAGCTAGATCATTGCAACAATAACTGTTTGTTTTCGCCGATCGAGCAAAAATGTCACTTAGAAGGCAAAGCTGTTTTGTCAAAGTTTGTCAATTTTATGATGCACAAGATCGACTCTCACCTTCGGTATCATATTCACTCTATGTAAGTACTAAGGACTTAGCTGTATGAGCCGACGCAAGATCGGTAGTTACTGTTGTTATTGTTGTTGAGTCAGTATAGATGGCAGTATGAATCGCAACTGACGTTCAGACGACACCGCCTTTTTCAAAGCCTCGACACACTGAGGCACTAACTACCAATCTCGCGTCAGCTCAAATAGTTAAGTTTTTGATACTTGCATAATTTTTCTTAATGATCTTTCGAGAAATTTTTAGAAACTGGTTGGAAAATTTCACGCGGTTGTGTGTTGTCTGGCAGCTATCGTGTTCATTCAAAAATGCAACACAGCTTATGTGCTGCAGAAAAACTTTTTGTGATAGAATTATATAATGCCATAGAAGCAGTAGTAGTAATCACTAATAGAATGTACTCTTTTCCAAAGCATATAAAACACTGGTAATCAAAGTTAAGACGGAAACTGATTAGGTCGATAACGAGATTCATTTTCATGATCGGTATACTACAGTTGTTCGGTAGGCATCACTTGCCATGTAAGATACATATAGTTTACAGTTTCCTAACAATTACTTTGAACTCTTTCGAGAAAATGCGTTTGATCTTTGAAAGCCTCTTGCGCAGAACCCAAATTCTTCACTAGAGTTTTGGTTGTCACTCGATAATTTGAAAATGACCATTTTAATTCTGTGCTTGTTTACAAAAAGGCCGTATTGCGCTATAGAAGTCCAGAGTGAATCTTATTCACCTGTAGCGTACATTTTCACTCGGTCAAGGGTTATGTATGATATTTATCAAACATTTAGTAGTCATTCCATGAAATGTACAACGGCGATTCTATCGCTTGAAAATTTATTGTAGTATTTTACCTTGTATTTAATTTAATCCATTTTCCTTTATCAGTAAAGATGTACACGCGTTATGTCATTCCTACCACATTGATGGTGTTGCTTTCAAACATATCAAAAGACATTTAGTGACTTTCAACTTTAAGTGGAAAAATGTGCCAACAATCAAGAGATAATGATTAGTATCAGAATGTTTTATCCGATTACAATAATCAATTTCCATACAAAAAGAAAGGGTGAATCAGTTGGGAAAGAAGGTAGCTCACATATGGCATGGCAATGGCTATGACTTTCAGTGAGATGACAATCTATTTTCCATAAATATATTTTTCGAAATGCTCTTTTTCCAGTAGGACGCAAACACGTACATACATGTTAGACAGCAGGTCCCGCCGCGGTGGTGCTGAATGGGCGGCCCGATCGATAATCGATGCTGAGCGTCACTCGTCAGTTGCCGCCGCGTACGTCTCGCTCGAAGTCCACGAAGCACTTCACAAAGGATTCCAGGATGGCTGAATCATCTGGTTAGTCACACCCTTTCCAGCAATCATTGTCGATTTCTATACAGCCGATTGTCGATTTCTATACAGCCGTGTTGTCCGAATATTTGGAATTTGTTGGTTTTCGTTTCATCGAAGTTGAAGGTGCTGTTTATTAAAACCAGCGGTTTTCTCGTTTTATGCTTGTTTTTTTTGCCTTATTTCTTGCGCTTATTCTTTTCTTTCTCTCTTTTTCTGTGCCTTTTCCTGTGTATCTGCAAGGCGGCCCCCATTTTCCGCTCTCATCAATAGACGATTTCCAAAATTAATCTCAGGTTCTCTCATAAGTTTTGGTACTAGAGCAAAGACATTAAATTCAATAAAATTCATGGATTACTGCTAGTCACTTGATAATCCAAATTTCGACCATTTTGATGCTAAGGTGGTTTTTGAAATGGACTAAACTTAGTGCCATTAGAGCAAAAAAAAATCATATTTCGCTTCCAAAGTAGTTACCTCCTCGCTCGAAATTTGTAGCAGGTTTATCTGGCAGTATGGGCTTAAAGAAAATTCTGAACACTCCGAACCAATACAATAAAGTCTTTTCTGTGATTTTTATACAGAAAAACATTGAAATTTTTTGGAAAATGGAAAAGATCTTTTAATGTATGATATTGTGCGCCTACCGCCTTGAAAAAAGGTGTCATTCGAGAGCTGCACGATTTCTGTCAGTATCTACGAATCTGTTTTTTCTTTCGTGCAAAAATTTCCGAATTCATTCTGTAAGGATTTTAGAGGTGACTTTGCTCTATCATTCGATGGGTAAATAATTTTAGTCCTCTGTTATCCGCTCCCAATTCCATTTTCAGAGAAAACTATTTTTTGATTGCTTTTGAAGTTCAGGTAGTCATTCAATAGCTCAAATATCGAAAAAGCAAAAGCAAGAATGCATCTTACTTCTAAATTAACATCTTTGGTTTGCTATAACAAAAAAAGTGAAATATGTTTTCCTTTCAAACATTTGTCGCTGAAGCAAGCTTTCGCATAAACTTCTAGTTACCATTCGATAGCTTGAATCTCGGCAATTCCAATAATGTATTTATTACCTTTTACTACACTGTAACCAGCAGAAAGGACTTAAAATGGCAACGGTCACCGTAAGAGGAGCAGTGGCGTGGTACCGATGTTGCCAAATCTTATCCACATACCAGCAAAGCGCGATGGTATGGTGCCAAAGTGGCGCTGCGCGAAGCTTAACTTTTTTTTGGGTGCTACAGCGCACCAAAATGTCCTTTCGAAATCCAACTACATCACTGATTTTATCGAGATACGAGATATCGAATGGTTTTTGAAAGTCTAATGGAAAAGCTTTGTTTATCCAGAAATGTTTCAGTGAGAAACATAATCTTATTTCTGATCTTCTCATGCAACAAAAAATCCGTTTTGAAAAAAAAAATAACGGAACTCTTTACATTAGACTATTGTTGAAGTTTAAAAATTGAAGGCGTGGTTTTCTCAAGCCATCGAGGAGAGATACGGACAACGATAGTGATTCATTTTCCACAGCTCAATCTTCTTTTGGATGTTACAGTGTATTGGAAATTTTTTTTTCTGAAAATCAATTATGTTATTCAAGTTGTCGAAATTTATACTATTCAATGATTAACAAGAATTTGAACAAGAGACTTTGTCTTGCAAGTAATGTTTGAGTGAGTAACATAATACTATTTTGAATATAAGAGCGCAACAGAAAAATCATTCTGGAAAGAAAAGCATATTTTGAATTTTTTGAGATTCAAGCTGGTGAATGATTAGTCAACATTTGAAACAACCAAAAATACCTCTTCTCAAGGGACCAAACTGGGGTGGATAACGGAAGTGATTTATAAATTTCCTCTCTGTTTCGCCAAATAAACCCGCTATAAAGCTCAACCGATGAGCTAACTACTTCGTGTGAAAAACACGATTTTTCTTTTGCTCTAACTACGCTCTATATAGACCATCTCAAAATGCAGTCTTAGCATAAAAATTTTCGATGCGCGCTATCGAATGGCTACTAATCGTTCATGTATACTATTAAATTGAGTGTTTATTACTCTAGCGCGAAAACTCATGAGGAGACCTAGTACCAGCAAAGTACTTACTCTCATTTTGTGCTCACTAAACATAGCAAAAAAAGTATGCTTTCGTCGCGAATCGTGGGAAACTGCGCTTTTGGTGTCTTGATCGTATTGTTCTACTGAAAATGAATGATTCATTTTTTTGCAGCTGGCATAAGCTCAGATTTTCGATGTAAAATATTGTTGATGATATGGAGTTCTAAAGTGCGAAAATGTGTTGATGTCTCTGAGAAGCATCTGCACTAGTCAGTCGCTACTTTATGTATTCAAGTAGCGCATGTGGCACAGTCGTTAAGGTACTCTGCGTCGCACACAAGGTCGATGGCTCAACTTCGCGCTCGTGGCTCACCAAGCCATCCATCTTTCCGGGGTCAGTAAACAGGTATGAGACTGGTCTCAGACTTGCCTGGGAGAATAGGTAGCATATTTTCTGTTACTCGTAGCTAGAATGACTTCGAGAATAAATTTTGACCGAAAATTGGAAGCAGTTGGAAACCCCAATATGTAAACTTCACCTGTGAATAAGCCGATAAGACATCGCTGTCGAATTTAATAGGCGGTATAGGTGGAAGTATGGACACCTCCAATCCCAGAATTTATACTATGCTGATCATTTTTTAGTTAGAAAGACAACTAGCTATATTGAATACGAAGTGGTATTGTGTTCAATAAATGGATAACAAAGATAAAGCTCTCGGCATTGAGCAATCCCTGCGGGATGCGTCATGCATTCGTCTTCGATTCTCAACTTCGTTTGAGGTGATTCAGCGCATATCTCGCCTTCATTATGGCTCGCGATAGCCTCTCGCTGTATCGAGTCAATGCTGCTTATCTTCCCACACTAGTCTGAGATCAGTTTGCTTCCACTTCATCAACCTCGTAGGGAAGGATGGCTTGATGAGGTATGAACGCGATATCAAGTCCTCAATATTGTGTGCGACGCAGAGGGTCTCTAATTACTACGCTACATGCGCTTTTATGTTCAGTACTGCGAACAAATACAAAAGAATATCGCCGAATATGAGAGAACTGGGCCTAGTAAAGGTTGTTCTACGTAATAGTGATCTGCCGCTTTAGCTACGGTATTTGCTGGGATATCCCATAGCCACAATATAATTATATTCTTAGTTTCATTATTTTTCACTAAAATGAAGTTCAGGAGCAGAATCGGTTTTGGACCTCTGTAACTGCTGTCAAATTTTCAACTATAGTGTTTTATTTTATGGACTATTCATTTTATTAACAGTGCCTCTTGCTCAATCCTGCGCAGAGATCGTGGTTCCTTGATTGACGTGACGCCCTAAAGTATAACAGCGATCATCGTTCTTTTCTTTTCTTTAAAAATTGTTTGCCCTTGAATTTCTGGTCACCTCAGCCGTAGTTGTTGTCCTCACGCTTTCGGACACTTCTTCTTCAGCTTCCCTTTGCTTGCGCATTTCTTGTGTGATACTAGGGGTCGGAACGTTTGAGATGGTATTAGTTGAAGCCTACAAAAGAATAATACACGAATAATAAACGGTTGACATCTGGATTAAATGGATACCTTGCCGAATATCTCGATATTTCGATTAGTGCACATAAATTTAGAGATTTGCGACCCATCTTCACGACTGATCGTACTCACCCTCGCATACTTTCAACGCAAGCTGTTCCATTGAGGTTATTTAATGTGATGTTTGACAAACCCGCGTGAAGTCGTTTCCAGGCTGTCATTGTAGACAAATTGATCAAAAGGGATTTTGTGGGCCTAACGACTAAACTCAGTTCGGGATGGTAGAACTTCTACCCATGGTTTACACTTGATTGGGTTTGTAGATAATTTGGCAACATTGACCTGATCCGGGCGACTCTAACAAAGAATTATCCTCGTCGTATATCGTTGTTTTCGAGTCATTAAGCAACTGCTATTAGCTAGAACGGGTAAAACTTTAAGAGGGAATAAGTATAGTTACTTAGAAAAGTGCAAGGAGAAATGGTTCACTTGGACCTCTGAACACCATTATTCTACAAATCACTGCGCAGTGAACAGTCCATGTTCTAGTTGACACAATAAACACAGAAGTTTACCTTTTTCTTCGATTTCTTACTGCGAGTCATTAAAGACGCGAACACAATACAGCTTACGCAACTGAAATGAACCATACCAAACCTACAAAACCATATCAATAAAAACTAGTTTTTACAGACCGCGCTTTTCTGCTTCATCATTTTCATGACGGCGCAAAGCGCTAGCGGTCGTGTTAGCACTGATAAAAGAGCAAAATATTACAATAAGTTTACGTGTAGGCAAAATGACGTGAATATTTCAAATAGTGACAGAGGTCGTAAGTACCTAAGATGTCATGCTATTCAACGCTTGTAGGCGCCCACACATGTTCTTCCTGTATGCCCAAAGTGAATACGGGTAAACATTGTTTTTCTCATAACTGGCTTTTTACCGTTTGAGCCGCTCTTGACGTTGATAATGAAGTCTTCAATTGAAAGAGCAGTAGTAGCCAGTGTGCGAGAATGCGCAGTTAATTCCTTTTCACTATTCTGTGCGAGGGAAGAGAGAGGTAAGAGTTTAATTTCTGACTTCTTCTTCGATGAAGTTAGCTCTTTCTAATTTTTTTTTCTTACGTGATATATGTTATCACGCATGAGTGTAAATAAGAGCGCGTGAGGCGCAGTGCTTAGAACTGCTATGCAACGATTAATCAATCGATGCTAGATGATTCGATCGCGCGCTTAAACCTCACCGGGCCTTCCATCCTTCCGGAGTCAGTAAATTAGTACCATATTTATCTGGTAGGATAGCAGCTCTGACTTCTCAGATTGGCAAGCCACTGTGAGTTATTGTAAAAGCCAGATTTACATACTACTACCTCAGACACTAAAGATTAAAAACGAATGCATGGTGTGGTGAAGGTTCAATAGTTTTATTGTTGTGATCTGCTGCCAACTTGTGCCTCGCAACGGACAAGAGAGCAGAGTTTGAACCTTTATATGGATTATACCGAACAATAGGATGGAACCAATCAACCTAAAATATACTACATTGCTATAATGATAATATATACATGATTACGGCATATCGTTAAGCGAACATATGCTTAAGTCAATTTGAGTGACCGATTGATGAGAAGTATCGTCATCCGACGATAATACGAATGTTATCGTAAGCGACAATGTTATGATAAGTGTTGTTATTGTTAGTGATGATGTTATTTAAGTGATAATGTTATTGAAAATGACAATGTTGTTGCAAGTGACAATGTTATTGTGAGTGACGATGTTATTGTATTTGACGGAGCATGACTAAGCGGCGGAGTCCGTTTGGGGTTGCTATGTTCACCCCGAAGTAGAAGCGCCGTCGGTAGGATCCAGTGGATGAGTACATAGTGTGAGTAGTGAGGTCACTACTGATTATATATGGGCAGAATCCCTAAACCGCGGTGGTGGGCCGATCATAAACTAAGTGAGTTTGCTCCGCCACGGAAGAGGTACGTTCCGCTCACAATTCTATTGAGTTTATCTGACAGTTGTATGAACGCAACCTCATGAAAGCTGTTAGTTACAAGACAACGAGATTGTGTGGAGAAAGCAGTAATGGATCATTTACGATTTGAGGTGAGGTGGTCCGGATGAAGTTAAACGACCGTTCGGATGATGCCCGCGATCGGACTGACTGTTGAGGTTGTTGGCAGCTCGGTGCCGCCCTCGCCACTTGGATCATTTCTGTCTAAGTTCCTCGAACCTCTGCTATACCACTTGCTCTCTAAGGTCGTGGACCATCTGCTTTGCGTAAATTATCATGAAATTCCCGAAAAAATAGCAAAACTTCCTTGGGAGGTTTGCTATGCATAGCATGTTCCTTAAGGATTTATGAACGCCGAGAACGTAATTTTTTTAAGAATTTCTTTTCAACCTTTTGACTTTGACAAACCCAAGTCTGCGTGTTTAGCTGCAAAGGTGGATTGTGTGCTTCACCTCTCTGCCACCCTCACCCTTAGCGTGAGAACGGCTCCGCTTCCTCTTCTGCAACTCCAACCAACAGCATGGTAACCATTGTCTGTATCACTCCTCTCTGCCGTCGAAGAAGGTTGCTGGTTCGGTTCACTACTACAACACTTCACAGTAGTTTTTTTAGTGTTATCTTTATCGAAGATTCCAGGACCGGCTATCAATCTCGGCATAGTTTGAATAAATGTGTCGTTTCTTCTATTAAGCAGTTCCAAGACGTTGATGATATTACCTGCTGACTATTAAAGATGCAATATAACAATACAGTTAATAATGTAACATGAATATCAAGATCTACGTGGTGGCTTTTGTTTCGGCAAGTCGCCTTCTTGTTATCTTTTGATGTCAATCGATTAATGTCGAAGGTCTTTCTGTATCGTAATTATTAGAGAAAAGAACGCTAAGTTGTTTAACCTTTCATTATTTCTTGATACAGAACGTAAATCTATGGGATAAGTTTCAGTAGTATGCAACTTATAACAAATAATATATATAAATATAGCGTAACATAGAAAAATACCAGCCACAGAGCAATTGATAATACATTAACGGATGCAATACAATATAAATACAACAAATACTTATAGAAATCGATTTCTTGATTACAAGCAGCAGCTATGTAACATCGCTAAGACTACAGAGATGTGTGAAATCACAAAACTTTGAGCAGGACTGCGTTAGAAACACTACCACATTGTCATACAGAGTGAAAAAACTTAGTAGATAGTTAGAGTATAAAAAAGTCCATGGATCTATGTTTTGTATGACAAGATAGTGAAAAGTTAGACAACTAGGCGTTTCTTACTATAATGATTATGTTATTATAAAAGAGCCTTCAATACTAATTGACATTTAAAAGATAATACCAAAAAAACTATAGTGAAGCTTCATTTCGAGTGTTTTCTTAAGACCATAGCTCAAATTACAATATGCCTGATAATCATTATTTGAGCCACGCATGTAACTGCCCGACTGACGAGATCGCAAGATCGAAACACGTGTATCGGGCTCTATAAGTCAGCCCTCATTAACAGACCACTGACATGCGTGGCTCAAATAATATTATCAGGCATATAGTGAAGCTGTGTGTTAGGGATCGAACCGACAACCCTCTTTCCGATGGAAGGCAGAGAGGAATAAGACAGGCATTAATTCCCACGTTGGGGCCAAAGACGCAAAAGAGGAGGTGGAGCCATTCCTACGCTGAGGGTGAGAGTGTCAGAGAGGTGGGGCACACAGTCCACCATCTCCAGCGGGACACGCAGATATTGGCCTTTGGAAGTGAAATTATTAAGGGTGCATCTGGCGCACTGGTCAGAGTGCCATGCCATCGGCACGTGAGAATTTATGCGATCCCGCTCCCAGCGCTTATCAAGAATTCCATCCAGCTAGAATTGGTGAATCGGTCTCAGACTTATCTGGTAAGATAACAGTACTGGCTTAACACATCTCTGGGCTGATGTGAGTCATTGTAAAAGCCAAATACGCATTCAATCACCTCCAACAACGTTTGAAGAAGCGAAGTAATGACACAGCCATCGGAATTGATCGGTTCCGAGAGATCTATTCTTTCTTAATTTCCTTACTCGATGAATGGATTAGATTGCTAAAAAAATTTTAATTCAACTAATCTAGCTCCTTTTCATATAGTCTAAAAAAACTCTGTCCGGCGAGTATTAGAGCACAAATCAAAGTCAAGAGAAAGCCAAAAAATCGAAACAGTTCTTTTGGAAAGCAAACACAATTTTGAGTTGTTTGAGACATGTGCTATACGAAGTGTACTAGCACTCTAAGTCTTTGTCCAGCGGGTTATAAGCGAGATAAAAAAAAACGCATGGTCGTGTAACATAATTTTTTGGATTTTACGCCGTTAAAAAAAATGATTTTCTCAAAAAGCCGGCTTTATAGGGCTATAGGTTCCGAGTTGAACACCTGACTAGGATAATGATTTTTAAGTAAGGTCTGAGTGGAAGATCTAATTAGGATAATGACTTATGAGTATGCTCTGAGGTAGAAACGAAATTTGCATATATTCATATCCTTCTATATGCCATGTTCAAGCTCCATTTCCTTTCACGCATCTTAGTGAATATGTACGGTTCATAAGGCTAATGCAAGTTTGACTTCACAAAAAGAATACGAAGTATAGGTTGGCGCATCGAATGTATTTCTTGCATGCTCTGAAAGTTCTTTTTCCTCTTGACATGGAAAAGCTATCATACATAGAGCAATGGCGACTTCAACTTTTCGATTGTGATGACAGCCAACGTTTCCCATTTGTCTTTCGACATTATACTCGTCTTACTGCAACTCGCTGTGATAATGTGCAATGGATTTGTCATCTTCATATTCAGCAGGTACGCTTGGTACTAAAACAGGCTTTCTTGTTTATGAAGATCCACTGGATAACAAAAGGATATTCATATAACATTTACTTCTCAAAAGGAAAGGACTCTTCGTCAAAGTTCTTTTCGACAACTGGCGTTAAATCTAACGTCTGTCGACTTTTTTATGCCGTAACAATTAAGTCCTTCCAGACACTCAAATTTCGTAGAAGAAAAAAATCATTGGTTCTCTGCAAGCTCACTGTCTTTTTTCAGTCTTCCAAGCTCCATTTATCTTCTATACTCATGGAATCCAAAGTAGATTGAGCTAAATTCTTACTACCTAATGATAACCGGCTCTCCTTTTATAGATCATCTGAGGTTCACCTCACTTTAACCATATCTGCCGCTGCGGAAAGAACAATGGTGAGATGTTGCGCAAATCCGCTTCCTGTAGAGTGTAGAGTTTTTCAGGCTCTCTTCCATCCCGTCAGGTTTCGTATACTATCGTCTAATTCGTATGCGACTTTCTACTTCCTGCTCGGAATCTGCTTAGGAGTGTTAGATATCGCTGTAGAGCTCTCAGTTTCAAAGTTGAACACCGTTCCGGGCTGTGCCGTTGTTGGGCTTTTTAAATATCAAGTTTGTCTACTACTGGGAACTTGGCATCATGGTGAATCTGTTCTATCTTGGCGCTTTTCTGTGCATCATGTGGCCGATATTCTCCAGGCGATGGGCATCATAGTAATTGTTCTGACAACTTTGATATTCGTAAAGCTGCGAGCCACTCAGCGTAAACTACAACCAATTCGAGTTTTGATATGGAGAGAGAAGAAACTTGAACAAGTAAACTGCAACCTTTCCAGTAGTTGTAAGAGAGCACAGTGATGTGTTTTTTGAAAAATTACCAAATTTCAAGTCAATCGCGACTGCGCTGGGGCACTTCTTACCTCTCCGGTGTTCGTTACATTTCCAAGTGTTCGTGTTGGCGTGTTTCCAACAACTCGCCCACGAATTGGTGTCGCCATCGGTCCATTCCATAACTGCGTATTGCTTTATGCTGGTGATCCTAATTACTTTTCTGCACTTTGCTAAACAAGGATATGCATGCTTTGGCAGCCAATTATCTCTGCGCAAAGGGCATGCACTATCTAGCTTAGCCAATTCTGCTAAAATCAAATGTAAAAAGGTTCAACCTAGCACTTGTGAACGAATTGAGTTTCATAGATCTTTATTGCAGTTTTATCGTAATGAACGCTAATGTCAGTTGTAAAACAAAAACTTCTATTTAACAACTTCATCTGGAGTGATATGATGTTATGATAGTAAAACGGGAGTAACGGTTGCATAGTAGAGAGCACGTGCTCCCTGAAAGGTTGAAACGCTATTTCAGTTTCCTCTTGATGTTCACTTGCATATCACTCAGTATTAATTAGCTGTACTAGATATTACAGTAACGAAAACTTGTTCTTTTCCATTATCCGAGAACAAATAAACATTCGAGCAGATTCACTGGAAGACAGTTTTCGTAAGAGTGTCAGCAATCATTCGATAGCTTAACTATCTGCCTATCGTGGTACCTGCTCTTTTTTCGAAAGGACCCTTTTACTACGCTTCGGTGAATGAAAGAATTTTGTGTTTCACAAAAGCATTCTTCTGCGGGCAGAACTCTTTCTCTAAACCTTTAGTAATCTTTCGATAGCGTAAGTTTCCACTATTTCAACGCTGTACCTATCTTCTGAAAAGGCCGTTTTTCGGCAATGTGACGGAAAGAGTAAGATCAAGTTTCACATCTTTCGTGGGCTTGTTTATCGGCTAATCTACGGTTGGCGTGTCTGCTGGCTGCAGATTCTATGCGGTACTAGCTAGCTTAGCTAATTCTACTAGAATAAAATCTGTAAAGTTTTAATTTAGCACTTGTGGGATGACTGGGTTTCATAGGTCTTTATTGTAGTTATATCGTTATGAATGCGATTATCAATTGTAAAACAAGGACTTCTATTTAACCCCTTCATCAGCAGTAGTATGATGTTGTGATAGTAAAACGGGAGTGCCGATTGTGTAGTGGAAAACACACGCACCTGAAAGTCTGAAACGGCTCCGATTCCCGCTTAATGTTCAGAGTTTTGCATATCACACAAAACTATTGAAATGTAGCACGATTCACAACAGCGAAATTCTTCCTGGTGTTAATGTTGTAGTTTTCCCACATTTCTCAACACAATCTCATTCTTCAATAATGTCAGGATTCGAGGACGTGGCATGATTGTATAAATCGCATATCTTACTGCTACTAGTTGTCCTAATGGTCAAGTGTCTAGTCGCTATTCTACTTTATGCGTTGAATATTGTTCAAATTAGATTTTGCTAAATCGTTTCAGATGTATATACCTGCTGTATTCATTTGCCGTTTGTTTTACCATAATTCCATCTGAATGTTTTATGTTTCTCTCGTTCTAATGAGACATCCTATAACATTTCGAGCACGCAATGCTCCTTCAGTCCTCAGAGCAGAGAGGCAGGTGGTTTTCTTATTCTTCCACCATTCGGCTTTAATCTTAGACATTTTTCGCAATATTTCATCATTTTCGTTTGCGAACAATAAAATGCTGAATACTTTCTTTGCTGAACTGTCTTCAGCGTCTGGAAACGAAAAAAGGTTGAGGCTCTCAAAAATTGATCAACCACTACGGGATTGGCCATGCATTCGCCTCTAATTTTTTAGCTTCTTTTGTGGTATTTGAATGCATACCTGGCTCACAATGACTCGTGGTGACCTACTGCTGCATTGAGCCAGTGCATCGAATTCTCTTCCCAGACAAGTCTGGTAAACAATTACCGACCCACGAAGGCATGGAAGGTTTGGCGAGCCATGAGAGCGATATCAAACTATCAACCTTGTATGCGACTCAAAGCATCTCTGACCACTGTGCCACTTGCGTCCAGCATGTGTTATAAGAGTAATTGGTGTGTACTCGGTGCAGCTGGTGGTGGACATTATTCTGTTCAAAAGTTCAGCACGACGCAGCAACTGTGCGACTTTCAGAGGATTCCTGGACACAGCTCCATACTTTGAGGTAAATTCTTTCAACCGCTTCACACTTTTCTTTCGATGTGCGAATAAATGCTAATCCGCTTTTGTATATTCTCTTCGTACTGTTCAGTTTTCAGCAATGAACTTTCAGTATTCCCACAAAAGAGATGGAGATGTGAGAGAACAATGTAACATTTGCCGCCAAGAATGTAGTAAGCACTTGAGTCTTTTTTCAATAAAGCGAATCCATTTTTAACAAATTAGGATCATTTCCCACCTCCTCACCTAATACTCCTGAATGCCTGGGAATATATTGAAGAAGCCAGTATCAAATTTCGATTGAAGACTTCGTAATTAAAGTGATATAGAGTTAAAACTATTCCTCCCAATATTCATTATCCGCGCTTTATTACATTTAAGAAGCGACTGTGTGTGCTGTAGTTTATAAAATAAAGATACGGCACTTTTCCGTCACCCCAACTCTGTTTGAGGCCTTCGGTAAAGACGTATTTTTTTTGCTTTTGTAAAACGTTTCGGTAGTGTTCGATAGCTCAAATCAAGTGAATTGGACGGTATATTTTCTTCTCAAATGATTCGTCCGTAGCGTTGTAACATTCTAATCAATATTGTGTCACATTATATCCAATTATACCTTTATTTCGAGTGCTTTATTGAAACCACGCTCAAATTTCAATAGATCCTTTCAATATTATTTGAGCCAACTTGTCATGTGGTCTGGTAAGGGCTCTTGTACAGCTCGTACTTCGAACCCAGATCCCACTCGAAAGCGTATGCTAACCGTCTTGCACCACCGACGCTCATTTTGCACAGCACCCTTTTAACGCAATAACGCGCTGTCGGAATCACGGCTGACGCAAATGTTTTTGCGCAGCACTCCACATTATTGGGTACACTGAAACATCATACCACCGCAAGTGGCGGTCAAATAAAGAGAATTCTGACTGATGTAGAATTTTGTTACAGACTCAAGATTTCTTGCCGGGCAAAAAGTTTCTATGATCAAATTTCCATCATTATATCGAGCAAATCTTGCTGGTTTCAACGCTCTGTTTGATTTCAAAATGGCCTTCTTAGAGCGCTGCAACTGCCGAATGAATACTATGTTTCGCACTTGGTGAGTACTTCTTGTATGTTAGAGCGTGTGTACTAGATGTATTATCAATCAGCGGCACGAATCACATATGGATTTTTTGACGAAAATCAGGATTCTCTCTGGTACTTTGAAAATGTTTCTGCACTTGTATGGGCTTTCTTTAGCGAAAAAATTTTTTGGTTAAAATAATCTTTTGTGTTTCAGAGACTGACATGCTTACACTAAAATAAAGATCACTTTCAGGAGGCCAGAAAACTTTGATTGCATATGAGAGTCATTTGAAAAATTGATTATTTCAGTCCAGGACGGGCTGTGGTTCATTTCTGAGCTGCGCTTCATGCCCAAAATTTTCTTGCACTATCTAATCGACGTTAACCATTCAGTCTGCCTGTGGAAGAAACGAGGAGCGGTAACGAATGAAAGATGAGTGCTCTTGAACCAATTTTCTACTCCAATATTGACCCTGTCGCGACACCAATGCTTCCAGAATCGCCACGCAATTTGCGAGCACAATTAAGGGTTCATTTGATATCTTTTCTTGCACAGGCATTTGGATTGTCATAAGCTGTGTTTCTTTTAGAACACGACTTCTTCTTTTTCTGTGCTTGGTGAAATAGAAATGTTCGTGATTAAATGAGCTTATTCAGAAGCAGAAGACAGCTGAAAGGCAGTTGACTTGTGGCAACTTAGTAAATGTGGCGAATTTTGAGATGGCTCTTTGGTCTGGTGCCACTGTTGCAAAATTCCATGCACATACCGTCAATGCGTGGTGGTCTTGTGCCATTGCTGCACTGCGCGGAACATAATTTCTTTTGACAGCTACAGCTCACTAAAAAATCATTTAAAAAAACCGAATACATCAATGGAATAAGCAGAATGCAGACTATTGAATGGTTACTAAAAGTCTAAGGGAAATGCTCTGCTCCAGCGAAAAATGCGTTATAACCTCACGAATATGAAACATAATTTTATTTTAGATGCTACAGCATAATGAAAGGTTTTCTTAAAAGCACAGGCATCTCGTTGAAACCATGAAATCTACTGTGTATATCATGGTACACTTCTCTTTTATTCGCTTTCTCGCACTCATCATTCACACTATTCCTAATTTTGCTTCCCAAACTTTGAAGTTCTATCAGCGACAGCTTGAAGTGACACCTAGACTATAAAGTGCGTTAATACGGAAAATGTGTTAAATTAGCACCACTGTAATTATTAGCTGCTCATCTCTACCAATCTTCGTTATTTTATCCAGAGATGCGCAACACTCTTTAGGCAGAAAGAGATTAACACGCAAACCTAAAGCGCTCACCAGCCACGGAACTCGCGGCTGTCAGACAAAGACCCTCGAATTCTTTACAACATCGATAATTGATGAAAAAAAGTGATCAAGTTGATAAGAACGATTGCTATATTGCTAATTTTGGCATTGCTGTATTTTATTGAACCCTTTGTTCAATTTTGGTCTAAAATCTGTTTCAATTTTCTATTTTGAAGTGCGCTTAAGTTAAGGATGGCGAGAATCAACATGTCGCAGTAGTTAAGTTGCACAAGGAATAACCGCCGACATTCAAAAAATCTCTTCGTTTTAAGCTGGCAAGCATACATAGAGCCGTGAAATATTTCAGTGTGACTGGAGGGATTGAAGGACGTCTTCAAAAAGATTGTCTCACACCACGTCTACTCTGGAAAACATTTGAAAGATCCGCCGCTCGGTTTAACGAAATTCGAGGCGCTTGATGTGCAAAATGGCTTGAACGCTCGAAATCAGCGTGTGGAACCCTAGAAAATTTTCAAAAATAAGCGCAACCTGCGCAATTACAAGATCGCTCATGTGCCACTTTCTGGACAAAGAGATGATGGAGTAACGGCTCTATATGGCTCGCCGAATGATCCGTTTGATAGGTGTCGCTCGTTTGTCAAAGGCGCCTTTTACTGACGTAAAGGCATTCAGGCCGAACGATCGCTAAAATTACTATCAGCTTCTTAAAATGATCAGCAGAAGTTGACAGTAAAAAAGTCATGGGATACAGTCATTTTGCGGTCTCTGTGATGGTCTAGCTTCATCAAAAAAAAAAAAAAATCGTCGTCAAAATGAACGCTGCCAACTATCGCCAACAAGTTTTATGCGTTGTACTAGAACGTGAGAGCACTCATCACTAGCTCCTGCGAGTTTACGCTTTAGCAGAATTGGGCCTCTGCGCATATAGCCCGTTCAACGATCACCATCCGTCAACAGCTGTTTCCGGACTTTTGAGACAAGGACATTTGGCCATCAAATTCGTCCGATTTTAAGTCAGTGATCAAAACGTGTGCTCTATATTGGAGGACAAAGTCTAAAGCTTTTGCAAGCGATTTCGAAAATGTATAGAGGCAAAAGGTGGTGATTTTTGGAATTTATAGTGAACTTTTTTTACTTACTGTTGTGATCGTTGGCCTATAGATGAAGTTGCTTATTTAAGCGAATGAAATCACAGCGAATTGAAAGCAGACTTGTCTTTGAGAAGATATCAGCAATAATTTGATATGTGCACCATCACAACAAGTCACTGTTTTTGCCAGATATGCATCCAACCTTTTCAAACGAAGCTGAACAATGAGATATGCGGCGCGTTTCTCAGGAAATGGCTATCGCCTCAAACGTTACACTACACCTTTTGATCTTCTTGTTGTTCCTGAGTTACTCCATCTACCCTGTTTCTCATTTGCGTAGTTTGTTCTTCCTTATTCAATGTTCATTGTTAGATATCAATGGATAACATTCTCTTATAACAGATTCAAGATTGCTCACTCCGTGGAAGTTTTTGAGATTTCAGAAGTAGTGAAAGGTGAACTGAATCAATAGCCTATATACTCCTAACATTAACTCATTGAAAAGAGCTGTGAAAAGCTAATGACTTTTTCTAACAAAAGCATGACCAAATTTTGTTGTTTGTTCGGATTAGTCGCTTAATTATTTTCGACCATGTGCTAGTAAAACCAATGTTCCTTCCATATGCACCTGCTGCCTTTGCATCAAAGAGGATACATCGGATTATATATTAGATCTGAATAATGAGTAGAGTCTAAATATGGATGCTACAGTCAGAAAATATTCTTATGCACATTTGCCTAAATAGAGACGTTTTCTAAATCGTAGTGTGCTTTTATCGACGCAACATACACAAAGTTCTTTCTCAATTCTTTGCCTTTCTATCTTAAATATATCATGAACTCTGTCGCGGAAACCACTTTCTTATAGTATCAAATCCTTCTATAATTTTGCGCCACAGTTTCCTCCAACGTTCTCAATATATAGCGCGATAATCAAATATAGTATGAGTTTATCTGACAACGAAGATATTAAATTAAGAAATTTGAAGAAAAGGCGAGACATACAAATTGGATGTTATCAGCGAGTCAAGTGGAAGATATCGTAAAGCACACACTACAAACAGTTTTGATAAACGATGCTTGAAGCATTCCTTTGGCGCGCCATTCATCAAAAGACCAACGTGCAACAGTAGTTCACTAAAAATTCTTCACAACTCCTTTCAGCGATGAGTCATTTAGCAAATGTCTCTGAAAAGTCTAAGCACAATTGATACAATGGATTGTAACACATAATGAACGCTTCAAATCACTGTTATTTAGACGACAAAAGTGAGTGATACTGGGAAAAAGGCTACATTGCTTTGCTGCGACGTTTCGTTTTTAATTACCAATCTTTCAAAAATTTGTTGCTTAAGTGTGATATTCAGTAAGCTCGTTATATCGCTTTTTATGGCTGATAAACGACTAATTACTAATGTTCTAGAAGGGTTCTGGTCGTTTATTGGGTAACCTCCCCTCATGCACAAGAACAACGACTAAGCTTGGTGAAAACTCTGGGACGTCGTTTTCTAGTCATCTCGATATTTTGGGAGGAACAAGATCTACTAGGTCGTGCCCATAAAGTTTGTCACTAGGACATTGAACATCTAACTTATTAGGCAAAAGTAACCAGAATTACATGACTTCGGTAATGTTCGATTTCGCATTTTCTTACAAACCTTTTGGTATAAAGCTTGTCAATACTTTCTTCAAGATGGAGCTGTTGTGGGAACAAATTGGCTGCTGCTTATGCGCGATTAGCTCGTAAGGGAGAATGCTAATGAAGCGACGGGCAAGTTTGGAAGCTAGGGCTATCGTGTGGTTGCGGACATGACTGTTAGGAAAACTCTCGCAAAGTTAAAAGCTGGAGAGAGGAGTCTGGAGGACCAATCGGACTCGGGAGCGGGAGGACCAGTCGGACTCGTCAATAGGAAGCTCCGCTAATCTTGCGCGATTCTTCATTAACATTTTTTCTTGCTCGCCATTCGTGCATTAATATCAAATGAATTTGCTCCTTAAACAGCTTCATCTTAGAGCAAATATAAGCTAGTTGTAAACTAAAACGTTTGAAAGAAAATGTGCAATTGAAGGATACCAAAATCATGCAATTTTAGTTATTTCTGACTGATAAATGTGGTATTTGCTGCACTAATTGAACTTGCGCATAAATCACGTACTAAGGACGTAGAAGACAGCCGCATACCAATGACAACTTATAGAGACTGCTTCTAATTAGGCTGCTATATGATGGTCGAACGACAAAGCCTTTTGCATTTCGATTAAAGTACCCTGCCTTCATTGTTGTAGGAAAACTTGAAGGCGCAGCGCAGCCAATGTATTAACAAAATCCATGGATGACAGCTGTGAGGTGTCCAGGATTGTGACGGAAATTTCCAGTCCATTCCGGACGATGTTTACCTTCCTATGTATACAAATATTTGAAAGCCGTTTCCGTGGGCAAAGCTATTGCTCCAAGATTTTAATGCTAGGTTGAGATAAGAGTTCATTAGCTTCCGCGAAGAAGTCAACTTCTATGTCTGCTTTGCAGTACCGCATATTGTAAACATCTCAGTGATATTTCCTTATGAACTTCTTGCGGTGACTCTAGTTATAGAGCATCAAATTTTAGTCTACTCTTCGCATCGATGAACTGGAGGGAGTCGAGCTTTGCTGCAACACTCAGCCTACAGTTCAGACGCTACCCGTCCGACTATTTCCTTTTCTCGCTCAATGGAAATTTGCTACGTGGACACCGAATTCAGACATTTGCTCAAGTTGAAATGGCTTGCCAAGAGTTTTTTACATCTATTGCCTCAGGAGTTCTATTTCGAGGAGAAGCAGAAACTTGCAAATCGTTGCCAGGAAGCCATATATAATGATGGTTTACGTTTTGCAGAATGATCGTTGTTGTTTTCAGTTGAATCGACGCTTGAACTCTGAATATTCAAAGTGCTAAAGAACTTTTTCCTTAACATTACTATTATTCATAACCTTAAATCTCGCCGATGTTGTAGCGATTCATTTGCGTAGAATGCTCTTCTTATCGTTTTGCCAAGCGGGACTTCTTGTTGATCGCAATAGATCAAACTTCAAGTTTAAGTAATCAAACCATACGTGTATTATAACACAACAATAACAAGGCGGCGATGTCGATAGACTTACAGAAAACTGGGGCCAATACTATGTGATCATTTATGGGAAATATAAGGGATGAATAATCATATGAGTAATAAGGAGAAAGTATTTGTATCATACATGCGAAGTGTACTAAAGAGAAGGTTCTGTATTACAGATAAGAAGTGTAATGAGGGGCAGGTCTTTACCTTACATATGTGGAGGTAATGGAGAGTAGGATTCTCTACTGCAGATGCATGCGTAACGAGAAACAAGACTCCACATTACACATGTGGAATTAATGGTAAGATTTTGAATCATAGATGTGAAGGGCAATGCGGGGCAGGTTTTCACCTTGTATTTGTGAAGATAATGAAGAGCAAATTCTGTATCACAGATGTGAAGTCTACTGATGGACAAGCTAATACATTCAACATGTAAAATTTAACAAGGCGCAAGCTTCTATATTAGAGATAAGTTATGAGTTAAGAGGGATGGGAGATG
Source organism: Parelaphostrongylus tenuis (assembly GCA_019055375.1). NCBI lineage: Eukaryota > Metazoa > Nematoda > Chromadorea > Rhabditida > Metastrongylidae > Parelaphostrongylus > Parelaphostrongylus tenuis. The sequence goes on along the minus strand of JAHQIW010003910.1, from coordinate 19,099 downwards.
CAGCCGAACTCGAAGTGGCGTCCATAGTCAAATGGCTCTCACTGTGGGCATCGTGGTTTTCAAGCTTCTTGTATGTGCTGGCCTATTAATGGTTTGCCAACACAACATTGGTCAGCTAGTGTGAAAACACGTCTTTCCAAAGAACCACTCATTGCGTTTTGAATAGTTCATCAGCACAAAACTGGCCATCGGGTGCACGAAACAGTTGCCGCTTGCACGATTACAACGGATAGTTGTGTGGTCTGCTGTAAGCGGCCGGCTAGTATAGGAAATTCGAATAGGCTTTTACGTCTCAATGTCTATTCGGTAACTATTATAATTATCTGCAGGTAGACATATTTATTATTAATGGGTATATGCAATGTGAAAAATAGCACCTATTCGTAAGAACTGCTATAGACTTGTTTGTTTCATGAAAAGGTCTTCTCGCTGCACTGCAATAGAGAAAATAAAATTCTCACTCTCAGAGCGCATTTTTTGGACGGCTGAGGCTTGTGGGTGACATTTTGTTGGCACTGAAAAGACAGATCATGGGGTGGTTGTGTCGGGATGAAGACCTTAGCTTTGCTTTGCAGTTAAACAACTAGTTCAGCCTATTGTTGATCTAAAATTCCGAATATGATATCTACACCACCTTTCAAGTAACTGGAAAGTAAAGGTAAGTCGCTAAGTAATACTAATGCAATCTTCATTTTTCTTCAAGTGATTTTTTTTGTTCTACTTCACGTGGGGCCTACTAATACATTGTTTCACATTTATACACTATTCACCACAATTTATTGACATGCAGAAGCAAATCATAAAAAAATTTTACCTCATCCTCGGGGTGGAGTTAGAGCGATCATAAGATGAAAGAGTCAAAGATCATCAGGCGTCGATCACTTCAAGATGGGCTACAAGTTTGACCACTCTACGCTTCGCAGAGATTACAAAATACTTGTGTTGGCCAACAATTGCAAACCTATTGATGCGTCCCGTCAGACATTCTATTCAATGAGATTTATTTTGCATACTGTAAGGAATGTGCGGCTTGGGTGATCCTGAGGATAAGTGGGGCCAACGGTTCTGATTACCTAAGAGCGCCTCTTACTATAAGCTCACTCAAGAACTGCTGATTAGATAGCAGTCCAAACTACTAAAGAATCATTATGGTTATCGTTATATTGTCGAGGGTCTGGGATACTAAAATATTTTTTCGTATAGATTTTTAAACCCTTGTGAAAGAACACCGATGGTTCCCTGTTTGATTTAGCCCTCACACCACGAGGTTTTTATATTATAGATTGGTCCAAAGTAGCTGAAGTTTTATTTTCCTTGCGGTCTTTTTATGCAAGGATATATCTTGATAGCAACAGAATATAACTTATTATTGCAGGAATTGTGGCTACTTCAACCTACTGATAAGTTCACTTTGGATAACACTTCGGTGCGTTTGGTCTTTCTCGGAGTCGATGATTTGAGTCGAATGTTTACAATCATTCGTCCCTCTGCGATCTACGTCTTTCGATAATTCGAAAAAGGTTCGACTCAATCGGTAATGAGGACAGAAACTCCAAGGAACACAAACGAATATAGACAATTAACTCGAATCATCGGCTCACCTGCTTCGAAAAGAACCAAACGCGCCAAAGCGTTAGCAGAATAAAATTCATATATCGACTTCGTGGTATGTGCTGAATCATACAAGGAACAATTGCTGATTATTTATTCAGATGTTCAAGGAAAGCCAGTTTGCAAGGCGTTGGAATACTGAAGCTCCAGCTGCTTCCGGAAAATTTGAAAGCACTTTTGCAATTTTATTTGATTAAGCAGCGAAAACCTACATCAAAAGATGACAAACGACTATGAACACTAAGTACGGAATTAATCGCTTTTGGAACAGCGAATATGTCGAACCCTACACCGATTCGATTTATGAGCTAACCTTTGTAAACTCAACACTCTATTTAAGCCATTTTACAGAAAATGCTATTAGCAATACTTTTACTTGGCTGATAATATACCACCAATCACTGGATGAATAATGCGGAGAAAAAGAAGTGAGCATCAAAAAATATATGATATTAACAGCTTACACGTCTGAAACAAGCTGTCAAGAGGAACTATCATCCAAGTGGTGCTCACTTCGAAAGATACGACTCGATACGATCACGACGTAGGACTTTCAGCAAAGCCGGCGTTTGGGACGATACGTGGAATCACTGATAATGGACGTTGAGTTCAGGTTCCTTTGTCATACAGCCAGTCACTCGTTGTTCATAACAAGCAGAATACATACTTTGTGTGAATGACCTTCCTTCTGTAAAAGTTTAACTACAATTAAACTGTCAGGAAATTTAAATTAGAAAAGGCTAATTTGCGGACTCAGTACGACGACGAAGGAAAATGGCATTATATCTGATGTCTGGTCGTCATTACTCTCCTTTAAGAGTTATGGTGTATTCAAACGCGAGCAGTGCTAGGAAACATTTATATGGACATCTGAAGGCAGAATCTACAGATCAGATCAGTTAACAAAAGTTGCAAAAAAAAACATATTATTCATGAGTAGCCTCCAGCTGTACCGGGTCAGTGCTGCTTGTCATCCTTGACAAGTTTGAGACCACTTCGGCACTAATTTACTGGCTCTGGAAGGAGAGATGGCCTGATGCCATGAGCGTGAAGTCGAATTATCGACCTCGTGTGCGTCGTAAGCACCTCTGACCACTGCGCCACATGAGTGTATTAAGTTTTCACACTAGCATAGATGTTACAAAGATTGTTTGAGATATTTCAAAAAATTGGATGCTAAAATCATACGAGATTGTGTCATGTCTGACACAATTCAAATTCATTTCAAAAACAACACATCTTAAGAGCCGCAGAAAACTCTTTTATGATAGGAACTATTGAAACGTCATAAAGATATCAGCGATTTACTAGCAGAATGTACTGTTTTCCAAAAAATATAAGACATTGATTTCCAGTTAAGGTGGCAAAGGAGATAATTCACGTAGCGTAGTCACGGTAATGGCTGTGATTTCCAGCGAGATGACTTTCTATTTCAACTATGTTCAGAAAGTTTTTGAAAATGCTCTAACTTTTTCCGATACGCCGCAAATACGTACATCCATGCTGCCCGAGAAAGCAAACACGTACATACATGTTAGCCAGCGGGTCCCGCCGCGGTGCCCCTGAATGCGCGACACGATCGATAATCGGTGCTGCGTGTCACTTGTCAGTGGTCGCAGCGTTCGTCCCACTCGAACTCCACAAGGCACTTCACAGAAGAAGCATGTATGGCCGGATGATCTGGTAAGTCACACTCTTCCAAGCAAACATTGTCGGATTCTATACAGCCGTGTTGTCCGAATATTTGGAACTTATTGGCTTTCGTTTCATTGAAGTTGAAAAGGCATTTTATTGAAACCAGCGGTTTCCTTGCTTTATGCTTGCTTTTTTTTTCTTATTCCTTGCGCTTATTCTTTTCTCTTTTTTATGCCTTTTCCTGCGTCCTTTTGAAGACAACCCCAATTTTTCACTCAGCCTTATCAATAGACAATTTCCAAAAATATTATTAGGTCTTCACATAAATTTTTGCGCTAGAGCAAAACACGAAATTCAAATAAAATGGATTACTGGTAGTCATTTGATAGTCTAAATTTCGACGATTTTGATGCTGCTGTGGTTTATAAAACGATCTAAATGTAGTGCTGTGAAAGCAAGAAGAAAATCATATTTCGCTCTCAAAGCAGTTAGCTTCTCGCTCAAAATTTATAGCAGATTTTTCTAGTAGTATGAAAGGAAAGAAAATTCCCTTTTCAGAAAAAAATTATAGGGTTTCTGTGGAAGGATTGCAGAGATGACCTCGTTCTGCCATTCTATTGGTAAACAATGGTTTTTTCCGCTCGCTATCCGCTCCCAAACGGGCTTCTCGGAGGAATCGTATTTCTCATTGATTTCATAGCTTGGGCAGTCATTCGATAGCCTAAATCTCGAACAATTCAATAATGCATTTTAGTTCTAAGTTAACATCCTTGGTTTGTTATAACAAGAAAAGTATACAGTGCTCTCCAATCAAACATTTTTCGCTGAAACACTCTTTTCACTTAGAGTTTAGGTTACCATTCGACAGCTTCAATTTCGACAATTCCAATGATGTGTTGGTTATTTTTTTGTGCGCTGTAATAAACAAAAGGATTGAGTTTTGCGATTGCCGCCATGGCGGAAATGAAATAGCGCAGTGACTTAGTGCCGATGTTGCCACATTCTATCCACATACCGGCAAAAACGTGGTGGTATGGTGCCATTGTCGCGCTGCTCGAAGCTTAACTTTTTTTTGCTCCTACAGCGGACTAAAATGTGCTTTTGCAATTCAAAAACATCACTGAGGTTATCGAGATTCGAGGTATCGAATGATTACTGGAAGTCTAAAGAAAAACTTTGTTCATCAAAAAATCTTTGAATGAGAAACATAATCTCATTTTTGCTTTTACAGAGTAATAATGAGGCCATCTCGAAAGAAAAACATTTTTAGAATCCTTGATTAGACGTTTGCTGAAAAGTAAAAAGAAAAAGGCACAGTTTTCTCAAGCAAGCTAAGAGAGATGCGCATTGCGAAATTGATTCAAATTTGCAAAACTCGATTTTCTTTGGGATCCTGCAGTGCAACATAAAGTTTTTTATAAAATCAACTGTGTCATTCGAGTTATCGAGATCAAAGCTATCTACTGATTGATGAAAGTCTAAACAAAATGCTTTTCATTGCAAGTAATGTTTGAATGAGTATCATGATTCTATTTTTGATATTACATCGCAGCAGGCAAGTCGTTCCGTAAAGAAAAGCATGTCTCAAATTTTTTTTGAAGCCTAAGCTGTTGAATAACTACTCAGACATGAGAAGAACCAACGAATACGTTTTTCTCAAGGAACCGAAGACGTGTAACGGGAATGATCTAGAACTTTTCTAATTGTTTCACATTGCCAAATCAACTCGCTATAAAACTCAACGATGGTTAACTATTTCCAGTGAGAACGGTGTTTTTCTGCTCTAAGAGCACTCTATAAAGGCCACTTCAAAAGCCAGTCTTAGCACAAAAATTTTCGACTTGGGCTATCGAATGGCTATCACTAGTCCATGCACATTATTAACTTGAATATTTATTGCTCTAGCGCCAAACTCAGAGGAGACCCAGTAGCATTAAAGTGAATTTACTCCCATTTTGTACACGCTAAACATAGAAAGAAAACCTGTTATCGTGAAACTTCGCTTCTGGTGTGTTGATCGTAGCGTTTTACTGAAGATGAACGACGAATTTTCTTGCAGTTGCTAGCGTGAGCTATAGCTCGGATAGATCTGCTTGTCTCAGGAAGACCTAAAGTTTCCTTCAAGAAATACTGTCAATATATATGGAATTCTAAAGATGTATTTGCGGGTGTTATTGAGCATTTTTTCTCATCTTCTTGATGTTTTGTAGTCACTTCATGATTTGAAAAAATCTAATTCTGAAACTGATTTTGATGTTTATAAATATTCTCACATTATTTGTTTTCATAAGAAGAAGATAACGTTTTGCTACCGCAGTTCCATTTTTTTTTACTTCAGTGCGATTTTTATAGCATAATATATTAGGATTTTGAATCTTGGGAACCACTGTCGCTAAAATTAGTTAGGTTATCATGAAATGAATTTCAATTATATTTTCAGTAGCAATAAAGTCTAGCTGTCTTGAAACCCCTTATTTTTGAATACATATCAGTTACATACAGTCGCATCTCAAGTATTGCGCTCTTAAACCCTTGGTTTTTTCTTACTGTTTCTCACTGTTTTCATTATTGGAATCGTCCAGGTTTGAGCAATCGAACAATTATTCGAAGTCTATCGGCATAGCTTTGTCCAGCGAGAAATGCTTGAGTTGAAAGATATTCTTTTCACTGCCGGAGTGCATTAAGGAAGCCATTCTGAAATAATAGTGTGCCTTCAAACTGTCAATATTTCAGCTATCAAGCGTTCATTGGAGCTCTTGAAAAACAGAAAACCCATTATCGTAGTGGTTAAGTCAGTATGCGGGCATCAAAAGCGATTCAATTACGCGGAACCTAGTATTCTTTGACAGCTAAAGCGCTCTAAGAGTCCTTTTCAAAAACCAAAGGCCGCGGTTGAAGTTGTTGTTATTTGCTCTGTCTTATAATTGTTGACTGCTATGAAAAAATCTATACGGCGGGAAAAGCTGAATGTCACAGAATATTATTCAACTGTTAAAGCGCAAAAACCGATCATTCAATAAATAGAGTTTGTCTTTAGAATTCATTTGAATTTAACTGTCGAATGATTGCCAAAAAATTCCACAAAAGTATACATTTCATTTCCAACAAAGGGCTCAAAGAGGGCGGGGATAACGGTAAAGAACCGTACCTCTCAATTCCTTCTTTCATACTATAGCTATGAATAAAGAATCGAAAGGAATTACGCACTGATCTGAGAAATGGGAATCTGAAGTGCATTATTAATCAGAAAAATATTGAGAATGATCGATAAAGTGGGATCACACCCAACAAACAGCACTATTTCTTGCGAATTATTCAGTGTTTCCATTTCTCAACCAATATGTTGAATTTTATGCACTCTATGCAGTAAAGTAGTTGAAAACTAAAAGAAATAAAAGATAATTTGATTGAATTCTTGGAAAGTATTGATAAAATACCTAAAAAATGTTCGACAAAGGTTCTAAATGTAGCCTTTTCATGACCACTTGGTTTCCTCCTCTAAAAGTGTGGACTATAAATGGACCAGTTACTTTAGTTCTACAAAAAACAACCTTGTTGAGGTCTACTCTATAATGTCTGACAAATTACTAATACAGAATTCAATTTATTGACGAAAAAGGTGCAAATTTCAATGTAAATCTACCCCATCAGCATAACAGCCGGCGCCGACAACCCCTCATAGTAGCCGTGCGAATCGTGCGCCAGCAGCAAATGGCGCCTTCCGCAAAGGGATATACTGCAATTAAATATCTAAGTTTGTAGAGCATTGCCAAGCAAGTGAGACAGAACAAGTTGAGACAAGTTAGAAAAGTGACACGACATCTTCTGTGGGAAATTCGACATCAATGAAAATTGCACCGATTACCCGCCTCCAGTCGTTTTTTTTCCTGACCACTATAGTTTCCACGCGTCACTTCACTTTTTTGTGGGCTACCAGCGTGAGCTAGTGGCTGCAGTAGACGAGTCAGGGCGAAAGAGACCCCTCATTTTGTTCTTTCTCAGATGTATCCTGAGGCATTCTTTACAACATTTTTCAAAAGTTTCTTACATTAAGCCTTTATAAGGAGAGGTTTGAAGTTTAGCGGATCAATCAGCTTCTCTAGATATTTTTAGGTACACTGCTTTCACACTAGAAACTCAATAGTTAATAAAATGGTGGAACAAGAACAGCTTTCAAAGGCTCTCCAAATTACTCGTTTGATAGGTGGAGCTCGTTTGTCGAAGGTGCGCCTTACGAATGAGGAGAAATTCATAATACCGAACTATCCACAATCGCCAAATTGACGTTAACTTCACAAGAATGATCAACAGATTTCCGCAATAACAAAAACCATTGTAGTAGTCACTTTGCGGCCTCTGTGATGGTCTGGGTCGGCAGTTGCGACACCGGAAGGATGCCATTGGTCTTCATCAACGGCAACGTCGAAATCAATGCTGGCAGCTATCACCAGCGAGTTTCACGACACGTGCTGAAGTTTTGGGTTACTCAACAATTTGGAGTCAACGGATTTACGCTTCAACAGGACTGAGCTGTTACACATTTGACCCGTTCAACGACTACCATCTGTCAAGAGCAGTTCGTATGCTCTTAGGGCAAGGACATTTGGCCGCCGGACTCGTCAGACTTCAGCTTAGTGATTATACCGTGTAGTCTACATTGGAGGGCAAAGTCTGGGTTACTCGACACATTAACCTACACGCGCCTTGAACGGGTTTGACAAGCTCTTGGGACGAAATTACGTCGGAAACGTGTGCGAACATTGTAAAAAAAATTTGGCAAGCGAGTTCGTAAATGTGTAAAGGGCAAGGGAGGCAGTTTTAAAAATTATTATAAGATTTTTTGTTAGGCATACTATTGTTGATCTACTAGACGTAATTAATCGCTTAATTGCATGAATTTGTTTGTTAATACAGTATTTTTGGGTCATTCACGTTATCCCGCCCCATTTCTAGCTCTGGTGGGATAGTTTTTTCGGTGGCTTTTGATGTATAAACAACTCGGTAGTTTTGATCTCAAAAAGTTTGAAAAGTATTTTATTGTTAAAAGGGTTTTTCTACTGCCCCATAGTAAGAAAAATGAAAATGTGCTCCTCACTCAAACATTTCTCCCTCTTCAAAGTTTGTCCATTAGCGCTTTAGAACTAATCGATAGCTTAGATCTTGTGAATTTCGACGATGCATTTGATTTTCAGAGAGGACTTTTCATTTCCGTAATCCGCGTGCTTTGAGAAAAATGCTTCTGCTACTTTCTTCCAGATTTCAACAGAAATCTCTTAGCTCATATCTCAAAAAATCCATTGATGTATTTTATTTTTAAAACAGCTCTTTTATTACGCTGTAACAGCAAAAATGAAAATTAGGTTTCTTATCCGAACATTTCTCGCTGAATAAAGTTTTTCCTTCAGACTTTCAAGGACTATGCGGCAGCTTGAATCTCGCCAATTCCATTAATGTATTTGGTTTTTGAAAAAGTTTTCTAGTGCGCTGTGCCAACCAAAAGAATACTGAGTTTCGCCCAGCACAACACTGACATCAAACCACAGCGCTTTGCCGATATGTGAGTAGGCGTTTCACAACATTGCTCCCAATCCACCACGCTTTTTCCTGTACAAATTTGGGAGGCTTGGTTCTCTTCTTATTGTTACAGCACATCATGAAGTCGTTTTCAATAATCAGATACGTCATAGGAATCCACGTGGCTTAAGCTATCAAATGATCAGTAAAAATTAGAAGGAGAATCTTTGTGCAGTGAAAATTGCTTCAATGATAAATATTATTTTATTTCTATTGTTATTGCAAAGCAGCAGAAATGCCGTTTTGGAAATAAATTGCATTTCCCAAATCATATGAGACTTAGATTATCGAATGCTCATTCAGACTTTGAAAACCACCAAAAAAAATAACTTTACATGAGCGTTTAAATTAATACTGGATATCGAAAAGTACCGCACTTTTATACTCTAGGGATATCTTAAAAACTGACACAACTTTTTACGCATCCTACAAATATATATATATTTGTATTTATATATATATGTATATTTTTTTAACTGGTATAGGCAACCACTCGTGACCTCAATAATTTGGTGAATTCCCTTCCTGTAATGCTTTCTTTGAAAATCATTTTCATTAAGCTGCAAATATTTTCACAGACGACGTTCGATGTGAAAGGACACATGAGCGCTGATACATTTTCATTCTTCGAAACGACTAATGTTGGTACTTGCTGATGTCCAAATAGAACCTATCACACGTAACACGCCGTACGATTCCCACATCTCACTCAGCTGCTGTAATAACGTCATCTTGAACGGAGCAATTCAGCATGCTGCCCATCCGCAGCTGCCCCGCCACTGAAGCTACACTTCTGACTTCGCCTATGAAACGACTGCCTCACAAGCGGCCACAATTAGTTGCTGCGTCTCCGGGCGGCTTTGCCCGATAAGCACGAGTGTAAATGCTTGCGGCGATAATATGCAATGAAGAGTAGCTTATTTTATCCCTTATTCTTTGTGTTTCTCTATTTCCGCTTCTTGCTAAAAGAAATGTCCGAGAAAATATTCTAGGCTTTTCCGAAGTAGGTTACCTGTGGCTTCAACTTCAGGCTTGTTTTTAGTAATAGTATCCATAAATAGTTTCAGTATTCTAGTAACTATTCCAATAACACATTAGTAGTGTTTTCAGAGAATTCCAGCGGCACTTCAATTGTTGAAGTGCTCTTGTTGAATTCGGACTGGTAGGTATATCAGAACTTCTCATTGAAGTCGCTCAATGAAGAGCTAAAGTGGGTCTTATCGATAATACACCAAATTCCACATTCATTCTTTGCTATACCAGCGCAAACATCGGAGTTCTTCATCTCTTCTCAGAACTGTTGATAAGGCATGATTACTTATGAAGCCGCTAGAACCACCCATTTTTCTCCTTATTGTCTCTATTCCGCAGTATCTCATCATATATTCTTTTATCATACCATTCGTTCCTAGTAATCAATTTTTTAAGTTATAAGTCCATTTACGTCACAACTTGCATACTGCTGCTTGACTCTTCTCACATTCTTTATCTTTTACCTTGATTTTGAGCCTTGAACTTTACTTTGGAGGTTTATCAACCAAAAGTAATTGGCATTGCTTGATTTTGATGTTGCTCCATTGCACATTTACTTGAGAACACTTTGTTGCACAACTTAGCTATACTTGCTCTAACATTGAAATCACTCTAGGCTCTACAAATCTTATGCGTCTCCATTAGTAATACTTCCTACGGGCAATTCGCGCAGGAATAGCAAGCTAATTTTTACAGCGACAGCTCGATCTTAAGGCAAGTATACGTAAGTTGTGCACCAAAAGGTTTTCAAAGAATAAACGATTAGGCGGCACCAAAATGAAGCCATTTCAATCACCTATGGTTGATGCAAAGTAAATTCTACTCAAATGGCATTTTCAGGTAGAAAAGTCGTTATTTTCAAAGTCCTGAAAAAGCATCATATAAAGTACTTGGTGACTATAAAACATACAAATAAGTACCGCTTTTAACTCACTATCGAACATAAGGAAAAGATTTGTAGGCTTCTGTTTTCACTGGCACTTACATATTGGTAGTCTGCCACATCTCGTGAAGACCTGATATGCATTCAATCACCTCTAACAATTTTAAGAAAACCGATTGCATTGCACATTCCTGAAAAAGTGATCAACCCCGTAATCTTTGCCTTTTTTTTCCTAAATTTAGACGGTAGCGTGTTTGTGATGTATTACTCGGTAAAGTTTTCAATCAATCAATATTGGAGGAAGGGAATCGAGTTTTTAGAATCATGCGCGGACAATTTGCTAGATTTGCGAAAGGGAGCAAGTGGTATTACAGTGCGGCAGGTTCTGTTAGCGTTTTGAATGATGCAATATTACTCAGTGTTTTCAAATTGTTACAGGCTGCCGTACCTTTCGAAGAGGCACTGCATTACTGTTGCAGTGTGTCGGGGTGCCGCTCTGACAGATCACCTTGGATCACAGGACACTATGCTGTGATAAAAGGGTATGCCAGTATTTTCATTACAGGTCATTCTTCTGAGATTATCCTCTAACTTATTTCAAACGTTGTGCAATTTATTGCATTTGAACTGAGTTTCTATCAATGTCAGTCCTTTGATGTTGTGGACGTCAATTTTTGCGGCGCCCACACAGAATGGTACTTGATTTCATGTCGACTATGAGTTTGTTGGATAGTGATCTATGAGGAGATCAAAGGGTGGTTGAATTGTATGAAAGGCTTTGTTTGACATTTCGGGAAATTTGCACAAAATGTGATTCCCAGGACCGCAACTTCCCATCAGCCTCGCAAATCTCGGCTATATTTTAAACTACGAAATGATGAAAGTAGCGTAGCTTCACGTCTGTTTTCACTCATAGGTCGCAATGGAGTTGAGTATAGGTGAACGTTACATCATTGTGATTCTATCTTGCCTATCGCCTGTTTGTATTGAAGTTTCGGACGATCACTTTGCATTTGATATGAATTTAGAGTACACTCTGTTTATCAATCGTCTTCAAGCATTAGCCATGGAGGGGAACAGTTCGCCAGATGATTGGGTTGAGTAAGTAGCAAATTCTTACCCTGATTTTTTTTTACACTTCTCAAATTGTATTGCTTTTGCAGAGGCCTGCACGAGGTAGAGAGGATTCATGATCGGATCGTAAGTTGTTTTATTTTGCTTATTTTCTTTCAATAAAAATACCTTTCAAAGCTGGTATCGTCTATTGCAATTTCTCGAAAGGCATCTTCGAATTAGTATCAGTCTCTCCCTTATATTAGGTCTTCTCATAAAATTTGGTGTGAGGGAAATGAACATCAAATATAATATTAGACATGGATTGCTGGTAGTTACTTGATAGCCCAGTTTTTGAAAATTCTGTTGACTTAATTGGAACTTTCTCACCTTTTTCTGAAAAATTTTTAGGTTTTTGTACGAAAACTACTGAAGAAGATTTGTTCTATCTTCCTACAGATGCGAAATTTTTCTGATTTTCACAATATCGAATAAACGCCGCAAGCTTCAACCAACGAGGTGATTACTTCTAGTGCGAAATGTGATTTTTTTTTTGCTCTAACAGCACTTAATGGAGACTTTTCTAAAAACAGCTTCAATTTAAAAATTGCCCAGATTCGAGCTATGGAATGGAAACCAGCAATCCATAAATAGTATTGAATTTGGTGTTTATTGCTCTAACACCAAAACTCATGAGAAGATTTTATAAGCGCGTGCACTTAGAAAGAATCCACTCTTGTTATGTTAATAAGTGAGCAAGTTCAAAGTCGGTCTTTAATAACAATCAATGGTCAGAAACGCCACTGTGTATGATAGAATGCTGAAAATTATAGAGAAAGACATGAGCAAGAACCGATCAGCGAGACCGGTTATCGAACAAAATTCTCTGCATGTCAAACGCCGACCTTTTATCCGGAAAAGTACGATACGATGTTAAGCAATTCCCTTAGCGAACAGAGCTCAGTGCGCCACTCTTCAGAGCAAAAACTGTTTTTTGTGCTTCTTAATCTCCACAAAACTGTCTGCACGAGATAGTTGCTGATCAGTAACGCTCTACATTGCCTACCTCATCAAGGGTATTTACTGATCAGTGAGTTGGAAAAACATTTCATCAGTTTTACAGAAACTACGTCATGTGAGACTTTTGACCAAAGAGTACTGAAGGCACATCAGCAGACATTTTTCGACGCCCCTCTTATTAGAGTCTGAGAACTGGGCATTGGGTGGTAGGTATCGACTATAAGGTGAGCCTCATTTTCAAGCAGTAATCACTGTTCCATATTTTATATATTTGTGTTTACTTTCACAAGACAAGCGACGATGGTTCCTTCGTATAACACGTCAAATGGGTTGGATATCCAATATCACATGATCTCGAAAATTTTGTCGACGTGGAGAACATGGTAAGAATTTTTGCATTTTTGGGAAAACCTTCCGCGTAATTGTGCCTACTTATGGTATCATTATATTGTATATTATTTTCCCGTTATTTAGAAAAAATAACTCGTTTTATCAGTGCTCAGTAATTTTACTCGTCTTCCCTTCAGGAGTGCTCTGAACTAATTAAGACGTTTGTTAGGTGCGAACAGTAAAAGCAAAAACGACGCATTATCACAATCACTATCGTTATCACCATAATTATCATTATAACTTTCACTATCATTATCATAATCACTGTCATTAATACTATCACAATACTTATCGAATGAAAGCATAATTCATTTTACCAGCTAAAAGCTCGACTGTTGATCACTGCAATGTCTAGGACTGTGTAAGTGCCCTTAGGCGACCTCACAAACAGCTCAAAACAGTGGCAAATATTATCACTTTCGTAATCATTAACAATATCGAAAGCATAATCATAACCATTGTCACAGTCATTATCGTTATGGTTATCATTTGACGATGTAGTTTTGTCGTTGAAACATAAGAAATGTAGATGAATTATGGTATGGTAGACATAAATGTTCTGCTTACTGAGATTATCTCTGTAGAACTTTTTCATTGAAATTCCATCATTTTATGATGAAAATTCTCTCTCAGAACCACCTGGGCTCGTCTCCCCGCATCCATCATGCTGTCTGTAGTCCGTCTTTTTACGAGATTCTTCGCCTTTCTCACGGGGCGCGGTGTCGCCATTACAGTAACTGAGGAGATTTGGCGTCACGCGATGTGGGACGAAACGTCCCACATGGTCCTCGAAGTTTTAATCATTTTTAATCACTTCACCCTTTTTGACACTTTGTTGATTGGTCTCGACAGTGTTTCCTTTCTCACTGTGCGGATCCTAATGCTTCAAGCATTTAGTTCGCTTCTTTTCCTTCTTAAATTTCATCTTTGAACGGTTGGAAGTTTTCAGTTTGCAGAAATATATCCTTCTAAAAGACTTTGGCAACCTCTTTTTCGTGCTTTTTTCAGATCTCAGCGCAAATTATCCAGAGAGCTTGACGAGCACATAACCGAGCTCATAAAGAAATGTGAGGGGAATATGTGGTCTAAGACTTTGATTGTGGAAATGGATAAATGTTCTGTACGTCAATTTGATTCGAATTCGCTGTTTATTTTACCATTTAATGGTCTTTTTCAGTTGAGAGAAAACTCTTGTCAATGATCTTGTGTGCTTCTAGTTATTTCATCTACATATCGCTGGCTATTTCGACAGAAGTGCAATGTCCGGTCAGGTTTCCTCAAGTTATTCAATGGTGTTTTTCAACTGCTCACTCCAGTTTACAAGCATGGATGCTATAGAGAATTTCTAGTTCTACGTATTCTGTTCAATTATGTATTTAGTCAACATTTGTGAATGGATTTCCAAATTCTTCGGCTGTCCACCATGCTTGCCTTTTTTATTGAAATACACTGTTCAGGTTTAGAGACGAGAGCAAAACTTTTGGCGAAACTATTGGGAAAATTGCTAGTAATTGGTCCATGATGATAAAGAAACAAGGACGATATGTGTCTCCCAATAATTTTCAAGGCACAAGACTCTGATGTACTTGTTCTGTTGTTTTTATTCCTCGAAATATTTCGTAGAATGTAGATTCTTTCACGAATTTCTCCGCCGAGCATTCTAGAAATACAATCGTTTCATTGTTCCAGGAAGTACTAACTGTTGATCGTAATGAAGCTTTTGTGCTTATCGATAGTAATGTATACGTAAGAAAAAATAAACCGTCCTTGCAATCATTCACTTATCCAGTACTAAATGTATCAGATGTTGATCTTTGAATAAACGATCTGCGCAAAAGTTGTACAACATTACTGAAATAACACAAAAAAAAAGCCGAAATAAGACCACCAGTATACTGACATGAAGAGTTAACATGCTTCAGAAACAATATTTCGACTGACATTCGAACACACGAAATTTTGACCTTTATCGATGAATTCATATTTCGCCTATTCAGTGGAAATGTTACGGAGTGTGACAATGAACTGTCATGAAGTGCCAATCACTTCATCGTTGCTAAGGCAGGAAGATACTACTATTTTTGTCCCTATATATCTTATGTAGCATAAATGACCTGGGCCAATCCTAATGAATCACAGTTTTAGTTCACATTTTCGTTACATTCTCATTGAGTTTATTATCACTTGGATACTTGGATGGCTCGTCTGCACTTTCAATAGAGATGCTTGACATAATTCTCATTCGTTTCTCTTTTACACAATTTTGCCCGTAGTGATAATCTGTTTCGACCATATGACGTTTGCGAGGTCCGTTCCGTAATAGCGAAATTTACCATGTATGACTCAAACAAAAAGGGGTATCTTGAGTTCTGTGCTCTTTCATGCACACTTTCTAGCGCAAAGTTTTTTGCGTTTGTAGTGAGTACAGTCTTGTTAATGCAAAATAGGCGTTGAAACCAAGACTTCTCTTAGAGCCTCAGAGCAAAGAAAATGCCTAATTTCTGTCATTTCTTTTCGCAGTGCAATAAATGGGATGAGCAGTTTTTAAGAAACCGATGATGCATGCTTACAACGCGCATCTAGTGTGAATGCAAATTGCCAAGGACGTAATCATGCGAAAGCTACGCACATTCTTCTTCTTCCTCTAATCAACCTTTTCGTCCATATTTTTGCAAGAACTTCTGAGGCTTTATCACCTAATTTCACTCAAATTGCCAAGTTGACACAAAGTGAATGTCGGCGAAAGTTCAGCAATGGTGACCAATTATACCATCAGACACTATGACCAAATGCTTAACAAGTTTCCTTTTACAATATAAGAGATGGTAGCTTTATAAAATAACGTAAGATAGTGAAAACAACATTTCGAGGGCACAAGAAAAGGAAATACGGGCTTGAAGAACGAGCAACCATGAACATTAACATGCCTCAAAAAATTACATCACAAATAAATCAATAAGTAGACATGAGAGTCTTGTCTACCATTCACACACTCCAAGCAACCTTATGGCTGATGAGTTTTAATTCTGCCGCCAATCTGAAATGTTCAGAAGGTATCGTATGATACATCTATTTCGAGTGTCACAGCGGAAAATAGGGAAGACTTTTTAATGAGCAATTAAAGTACCTACGCGAACCTCATTTGCTAAGTTATTACCGCTTTACAACGCTGATGTGAGCAGTAGGAAATAGTGGTCAGGGTCGTCATTTATGTGAAGAGCTCGCATTTAAAAGAGAATAATTTCAAATGCTAGAGGAAATATTTATGGCTCTTTCAAAATATTCCCGTTATTAGTTTTCCTGGTTCCGGCGTTCGCTAGTGCTTAGTGAAAAGAAGACAACGTAACTCTATATTCATTAGAAAGTCGTAAATTTCACTAACGCACTGTATCGCTGGTTAACATAGTGCAGTTATATGGAATTCATCAGTCTGTGTAAAGCAAGAAATGACCTTCACTCGAAATAACATGTGCTGCCACTTTACAAAGCCAAAACAACCAGCAGGTTATTGTTATCGGCTTTGAAATGTGTGCTGGTCGGGTAATCTATGAGGTGCGCACCGAAAGGTACAACTCTTTACATTAGATGGCAAGCGATAATGCTAAGGCACCATCGAAGTATCTGCCTAAGCTACTGGAAGCCTCTCCAACAATCCATAGCCTTCTGGTAATGACGCGATATTAGATAAACGAAAAGGATAATGAAAAAGGAAATATGAGACAACTCAATATGTCGTCGGTTCACCGCCGCGATGAGTCGTCGTCAGTCATCGGAAACACGCCGAAACAAGCACAAAACGGTTACACATGGGTAACACTGGCAGCTGTATCACCGAGAGCAGCAGGACTACCTTACCGAAAACGATTAGCTACCATCAATGTGGCACTCGCGAAATGCGGTGTGTCGAGTCGTGGTCAACGGCGATCCATTTCTTTCAGGCATATGCAAATCCTTTGGAGCACCGATGCTCTTCTCGCATGGACAGTGCCTTCAGCGTAGGATGGTTACCCGACATCGATTCAACAACGGCTTCGTGGGCGATGATGAATGTTTCTACTAGGTTTCGAAGGTACGACGCCGTATGTACACACCAAGCACACATGATTTTTGTGTATCCGTCATCACTCCTATTCTAAATGCTCAAAGTCCATTGGTTCAATAGCTCCCATTTTCAGCAAGTCTTGGTAAATTTTTCTGACAACTTTTGAAGTTTTTCGTTGCAATTTGACTCAACTCTGCTTTATCAAATGTTTAGGACGCAATACATTTTCAGTTTATTGTGTGCTCATTCCCTTATGACAAATTCGTCGTTTAAGATGTTTGGTGCAAATCAGGACAGGCGAAATGCTTCTTTATCAAGAACAGTCCATCCTGATAACAAATGAGGCAGCATTTCAGTCTGTGAGTGCACCTACTGAACAAAATGATCCCAGAGAGATCCCTGTATGGATATTTCTATGAATACTTGAAGGGCCAATCTTTATGGCTCGTGCGAGTCCCAGCATAGTTCAAAAACTTTTCGCTCTAACGTAATTGTCGTTGACGGTGGTGGTCTATTTCTAACATGTCGATGTAGACTAGGGCCAATCCGTTAGTTCAAACTCATTGTCATTTGTGGATGCAAATAGCTGACGTCACTCACAAAGTCGTCCGCTTATCGTTTTAGTGATCTTTCAAGATGACACTTACATTCATTTGAAGTATGTGATAGCCGATCTTCTTATCATGTGACTGGTCATCATTGTTTCGCTAATGATGTAAATATTTCTGAATCACGAGGGATGATTGACTTTGAAGATCTGATCTATGTGAGCCGGCGAGACGTTGCGTGCATTGCCTAAATTTTAGAAAAGATCGTGCAAGCATCCTGTGAGTGGTGGGCAGATTTCTTGATGCAGTTTCAGTATCAGCCCACGTCTCTGCTGCATAACAGAGCGCTGAGAGGACTGTTGAACTGAAAAGGTGAGCGCGAAGTTTGGTATCCGCAACTTGGTCGATAATTTTTTTAAGGTTGCAAATGCGGTCCACACTGCTCAATATTTCCTGTTCAGTTCTTTTTAGTTGTTGTACTCCATGTTCATTAAACGTCTAAGGTGCACACACGAGGTGATCGCTGTAATCCATACAGTCCAATTTGTTCACCTTCGCGCCATTTCTTCTTCACCAAGTGAGTTTGCGTCTTGTTTACGCATAGCCAAATCTATTTATACACTTCATTGAAATCATTTTATTTAAGCGCCTATAGCGGTGTTATGTTGTTTCCACATACCCAATGATGTAGAGCGGTGTGCAAAAACGTTTGTGTCAGCATGGATTTGAACCCAGATCTTACTCTTTCCTGAAGCATATGCTAAACCGTTGCACCACAGACGCTCGTATTGCGCTCCACTCTTTCTGCGCTCTAACGCGTTACCTGTCAACAGCCAACCGTCTAAGCGTGGTCGGGCAGTGATTATTGACATTAAACTAGCTTTTGCTGACAGATGATATCTATGACAGATAACGCGTTGTAGCGTAGAAAGAGTGGAGTGCAAAGAGAGCGTCAGTGGTGCAACGGTTTATCACATGCTCCCGGAAAGCGTAAGATCTTCGTTCAAATCCCGGCTGACGCAAACGTTTTTGCACACCACTCTACATCATTGAGTTCATGGAAACACTTCACTGAGTTTGTTGAATGCCGTCTCCGTTTTACTGGAGCTTTTCGAAAAGATGACGATGCCATGCGCTAAACAACCGTCGGTACTTATGTGATAGACGGCGACAAAGGAGAAACCGATCTCATTTGCTGAACAGGGGCTTTACATCCAGTGTTAGTGCTCATTTAAAGGCATATATCTCTGGGCTACGGCTGCGCGTGCAGGCCCTTCAAAACACCTTTACCGTCATATAAACTGAAAGAGA
>JAHQIW010003909.1:0-93078 GCA_019055375.1 Parelaphostrongylus tenuis | reverse complement strand
CTGCGAAGCCTCACTTGCCTATTTGCAGTCCGTTCACAGCACGGATGTGAGCAGCAGGTAACAGTGGCCAGGGCCGTCATTTATGCGTCGAGCTCGCATTCGCAAGACGATAATTTCAAATGTTCGGAAAAATATTTGTGGCTCATCAAGAAATTTCCCGTTATTAGTTTTCCTATGTCCGTCGTTCATTAATACTTAGAGGAAAAGTACTGAGTAACCTCATATTAATTAGAAAATCTCAAATTCCACTATGGGAACGGAAACGTGAGGCTTGGGGAACGTTTAAGAGCATCGAAGATGTAGTGAAGAGGAATAAGAACATCCGACTCCGTGACCACCTTTTCGACTCGACAATTATTCTTGCCCTAACGTATGGAGCAGAAAACTGGTAGCTACGTGAACAGGATGAAAGATCACTTGGCGTTGTTGAACGCGCAGTCGAAAGGTCGATGCTAGGAGTATCCCGTATTTCGCAAATGAGAGAAAGGATCCGAAGTTCCGACCTACCTCAACGATCGAAAATCAGAGACGCCGTTCTATACGCCAGGATATCGAAAACAAGGTAGGCCGGACACGTGATGCGCTTCAACGACAACCGATGGACGAAAGCCGTTACCGACTGACCGACCCGTTGGTCCGATTTCATCACGAAAGCGGTAGAAGAAAGATATGATGCTCAGCAAATAACGAGACCGAGGAGGACCCACTGGGCTATTCTTGCACGCGACAGAGAAAAATGGAAGAGTTGTTGGTACCCTCTCAAGTCACTCGAGAATCAACGGGCCGACAGGTGATACAGATGATATAATGTCAGGAATGAACTTTGCTTAAGATACATGCACTGCTACTTCACAACGTGGAAACAAGCAGCAGGTCATTGTCACCGGCATTGAAATGTGCGCTGGTCTGTTAATCTATTAGGTATGCACCGATAGCGGTTTCTGACAACCCATTTTATTTGGATGGCAGGCGATGATGCTACGGCCGTATCGAAGTATCTGCCTACTAGAAAATTCTTCAACATACCATAGCCCAAAAAAACATCCATTACATTGCCTCTTCGCCAACGAGATGAGTCGTCGTTACTCAGCAGAAACACGTCGACAAGAGCTGACGGCTACACTCCGAATATAGGCAGATGTATCACCGTGAGCTGCAGGGCCCCTTACCTAAAACGATTAGCCACCACCACTCATTGGCACTCGCGAATTGCGGTGAGTCGAGGCGTGGTCGACGGCGATCTATCTCTCTCAGGGATATGCAGCTCTCTTCAAAGCACGGATACACCTCTCGCATGGACAGTGCCTCAAGAGTAGGGTGGTTAACGGACACAGATACAACAACGGCTTTGTGAGCGATGATGAAAGTTTTTACTAGGTTTGTAAGGCACGACGCTGTATGTACACACAAAACATCCGTGCTTTTTGTGTATCCATCACCACTCTTATTTCAAATGTTCAGAGTAAATCAGCTGACACTTTCCCAATTTCAGCAAGTTTTCGCTAATTTTTCTGAATACTTTTGAAGCTACGATATAACCAATAATGTGGAGTGCTGCGCAAAATCATTCGCGTCAGCCGGGATTTGAACCAAGATATTGGGTATATTGTAACATCATACCACCGCAAGTGGCGGTCAGATAAAAAGAATTCTGACTACTTTTGAAGTGTTTCGTAAAAATTTGGCTGGACTTTACTTTCGTCAAATGTTTAGGTCGCAGTAGACTTTCAGTTTATTGCGTGCTCATTCCCATATGGTAAATTCATCGTTAATAATTTTTGGAACAAATTGGGACAGGTGAAATGCTTCTTTATTGAGAAAAATTCATTCTGACTACAAGTGAAGTACTGTTTTAGTATCTGAATGCAAGTACTAAACAAATTGATTCCAGAGATATCCTTACTTAAATATTTTCATGTACACTTGGACAGCCTTTCTTCACTGTCAGTGGGACACGTAATTGTTGTTCACGGTGGCAGTGTATTTCGAACACGGTGATTACGCCAATCCCCTTCCGCGAATCCAATTTCACTACCACTTGCGGATGCAGATGATTTGCGTTATCTACAAACACGCTTGCTCATCGTTTAAATGGTCTTCTAAGGAGACACTTGCATTTTGTTGAAGTCAAGTACACTCTTCTTTTCGTCTATCTGCCATATGTTCTTCTTATTATGTGACTGGCCCATAAGTGTTTCGCAAGCGATGTCAAAATCTTTAGATCATGAGTATAAATTAGTTTGAAGATCTGAGTTATGCGAGCCGGCAAGATGTTGCTAGCAGATTTACTGACGCCGTTTTCGTATCAGCCCACGTCTCTGCTGCATGGCAGAGAGGTGAAAGGACAGTCGAAATGTAAAGGTGAGCACGAAGTTTAGGATCTGCTATTTGGTCGCTAACTTATGGAGGGCATAAAATGCGGTCCACGCTGCTCACCATTTTCTGTCTAGTTCTTTTAGTTGCTGTATTCTATGTTCATTGAACGTCTAAGGTGTACGCACGAGGTAATCTCTGTTATCACAGACCCATTCAGTTCAATTTGTTCACCTTCGCGCCATGGCTTCTTCACGAAGTGGGCTTGCGCATTGTTCACGCATAATCAAATCTATTTTTACTCTTCATCGTGTTTGATGGATGTCGTCTCCGTTTCACTGGAAATTCTCGAAAGTCGACGATGTCATTCGCTGAACAAACGTCGGTAGTATGTGCTAGACGGCGATATAGGAGAAACCGATCTCATCCGCTGAACAGGAGCTTTTCATAGCAGTATTAGTACTCATTCAAAGTTTGAATCTCTGGCTGCAGCCGGCGTGCCGGCTCTTCAAAACACCCTTTTGTAACGCTGTAAAATCCAAGAAATTATGATTCACACGACGGCGTGATTTTTTCTGTTGTCTCTCCTATGTCTCTGTTATCACTATCGTCACTCTGTCTGGTGAACGGTTTTGGTGGCAAACTAGAGAAAAGATTATGAATAATAATAGTGCCAATCCGTCAAAGTAAAGCCAACGATATAACCGGAAACGCCGCAAAACCTAAGATGGAACTATTTGCACAAGCCGCACAGTTGTTCGTGCTGATGTTTCAACAACTGCTTATAGTCTCTGGTTTCATCTTAAGATATTATTGACAAAAAGTTTTTCATTGGAGTAGAGTGTCAAAAAGATGAACAGTGGCAATTTAAACTAAATTTTGATTTGGAGTATTGGCTTATCATAACGAAGGACATCGTGTCCGAGCAGTTATGATGCAAGTCGCCACCACAGCCACGCTATCCTCGAGACTACAAGAAAGTATTCTACGACGTTCAAGAGGAAGACGAAACAGCGAATTATATGTTAGAGGTATTGAGATCCGCACAGTGAAAAAAGCACTGCGAAGACGGATCAATGAAGTAAAAGGGCAATAACGACACACATGTAATCAAGTACAAATAAGTGAGGATGTAATTCCAAAAAAAAAAAAGAATGATTTAAGCTCAAAATTATTAAAATTTTTGGAATTATATTGAATGTTTTTTTGGGGGTTTCAAAAACAGTCGATCTTTTGATATACTTTTGATATAAGTGAGGATGAGATTGTGATTTGTCTTAAAGATTTCGCTCCGGCGTCCGTATAATGCGAACCGATTGATTTAGAATGTGTCGTTAACGTGCAGATGGAAAGCCATATAAATGAAGGGGCAAAACTGATGAGACTTAATGGTAGACTGATTGAAGATTTACTGAAGGCAAAATACTAAACGTCTGAGCCAGATGAATGTGAAATTAGTGTAAAAAAGCAGAAATAGTGAGCTGAAGAAAAAGGTAAAGAGAAAGAGTAAGGGAATGGTTTGGAGAAGAGAGGAAAAAAAACGAGACTTATTCAAGATAAACACTCGGAGCTATTCCTCCTGGATATACTGAAGAAAAGTTCAGCTAAGAAGCCTCAATGAATGAAAAATCGAACGGCGGTGATTCAGTTATTTCACCGCTTTTATAGTAAAGTTATTACAATATACCCAAGGATTATGTGATGTACAAAACTTTGAGCCTCAAGCGAGAGTTGGATTCGCATCAATCTCTTACAGGGGTCAGTGTTCTCACTAAACATCCGGAAATATAGTTTTAATATCAGTGCTGGAAATACGTCTACAGTGAGGATTTCTTGTAAATTATTCTTTGGTCAGCGACAAATGTTTAATACTGAATTGGTCATAGGATTATCATAACATCTTTTTGATCTAACCGGAACCTCAGAAATAATATTTTAATTTCACAGACCTTTATTGAGCCTTTTACGAGGTTTGATATTGTATCTGAATGATATACGCACGTTTCGGCGGTTTCGCCCGTCTCAGAATTACTGCTCGCCGCTTAGTAAGAGTAGCAGAAGGAAAGATATCGTGGTGTCTTTACAAGTGGAGTATAACGTGTTCCACCTCGTTTCTTTCAGTCGGTGCTTCGCTGTTGCTATCACATGAAATTGCCTATTATTATAGTTGTTATTTAGATCTTCAACTGCTTAGCAACTAAGCTAGCGATCTTCTCTTAGAATAACACTGCTACATCGGAAATGTGAAGATTTGTAATCGTTTTAATAAGATGGAGCAAAATATGCAAAATCAATCATTTTTCCTAACAGCAATTTTGTAAGCATTCATTACAGTCAAGTCTTGTACATTATTCATCGCCTCTCATGGTTAACGTCTTACAATAATTGAGGTCTATTACCTAGGTGTACATCTGCAGTGTGAAGGATGTGAATCAGTTATCTACTACAGTCACATTCAATCAGAAATTGACTCATTCCTAACTATTCTACATTTCGGCTTGTATTCTGCGAATCAACTGCGAAATCACTGCGAGAGAAATCATTACCTTCTTATAAGGAGTCGGATCGCAATGTTACTAATAATTTTTCGACCAACAAAGTGTTGTCGGGTGTTTGTAATGACGATTTGGGAGATAAACGCACGATTTCCAGGCTGTAGTGAAAAACGTTCTTGCCTGACCATCTTACTATTTCTCGAATAAAATGGGCAACTCATCAAGGTTTTCAAATAATTATTTAGATTATTTTTTCTTTTTTATGCTATGATAGTATACTATTCACCATATTCCACTGTATTGTTCTACTCAACTATAACACATTTCTGTTATCATTGCTTCAGGAAATTACAGTAAACCAGACCCGTCGGGAATTCAGATTCACTGATCCATATAGAACCATCATCTCCATTGTATTTGACCTATTTTCTCGGACAGAAAATTAGATGCTGTTATGCTCAGCGTTTGCACAAGACAATTTCACTCTCGAAGAGGTGCTTTATTTATGCTTTTGACTATTGTTTTAGCTAGAGAACTAGCATACTTTAAATCATGTTCACTTTAGCACGCCATAATATTATTAGTTCATCATCAGCAATTATTTCTTCTTTACAAGTCCTTCTATTGCTCTTGCTAGTTTATCGATGACTTTTTCGTAGATCAGTGTCGATCCTTGCGTTTGAGGAAGAAAGAGGAATACGAGAAATACCGTCTGAACAAACCAGTATCTTTGAGATTTTTCTAGAAAAAGTGTGCATCATTGTGTTAACTCTCCCCTTTCTCTGATTGCTTGAAGATTTTTCAGAACGCACAGACATGCGGTGCTGTTTTAAGTATTTTCTTTAAAGCTATAAAGTTTATATTATGCTACCTTCACAAGAAAGTACGCTGGCAGTAAACATATGGCAGATGAATCAAGCAATGTAAAAAATCCGAACATAACCCAGTAAAGAAGTAGGTTAAGGGCTTCGCCTCCGTTCTTAGAGCGGACTGTCTAAAAATTCATTGCTTCGAAAGTATAGCTCCACTAATTTAACCTGTAGGTCAATGGAATAATACAAACCTGCACGGTGGCAGTTGCAGGATAGGTGAATGTGATCAACACGGAGACGAAGAAGGCTTGCTGTCCCCATATTAAATAAAGGCTGACTAGACTAATAAGTCCACAAGCGACCTATAACTTTTACTCCGTCGTCTGCACCATAACAACGATACAGCTCAACTCACATGTTCCCTTTTGACTCCAGCTTAATCCATTTTCTTCAGTTGTGCGTCTACTACTGCTCCATAAGATTTATAAAGGCTCGAGACCAAATCAGCCAAAATCGCATCACATTAAGACGGTTTCAGTTTCTTGAACATTAACGTATTAATCTTACGTGAGCTTTTTGACGCCCTCGACGGGATTTATAGATGCAGATGATGCAGCTGAGCTCATCACTCCCAGCTACGTAAGTGACAATGATTGTAGACCACACCAATAAAATCCCTTTCATACCAAGATGATACTGAGAAATAAGATAATACCAGGATGACATCAATGATAAGATAGCTGCAAGTGGATCTACTATCATTTTATGATTGTACACACAACAAATCTCCATCTAATTATGCTCCTTCAAAAGAAGCTACACAATTGTACTAAACTGGTATAAGTCAGTAGGACTCTATCAGGCTCTGAGGAATGCATGCCTGTCGAAGTGTTAGCCACCGATACGATCTCTACTGCACCATTTTGTATTGTCCAAAATAAACGTGAATAAACAACCTCGTGATTGCTGAACCAAATATAATCACGGAATATTTCAATCAGTGCCAAGGTTAATTGGTAGTCGGTCTTGGAAATTTCTTCAACAAGTACCAGCAACATATTTCTGACAAGTCAAGGAAGTCCTGTCACTAAACAAAAGATTGTCTTAGCTAGACAAGCGATTGACTTCCTCCGTCGCTGCATTGAACATCAGGTCACCCGGAACTCTATCAAACTAAAGCGACTTCATGAACTATGCGGCCTGACAAAAGACAGCCACCGAATATTGGAGCTCGAGATGCGACTATTGCAAGATTCTCTTTGATCTTCCTTGCTTTGATTCTTCTTTGCAAATAAGACAAAATGTATGTTCAACTGAAGAAGTGCGTGTCGAAAGAATATTACTGTGGCCGATACTTAGAGAAACGCCTTTGGGAGCGATTCGTACGTGAGTCGACCTTGATCTATGATTCTATTAGGTCAAATGCCAAAATAACCTTACTCAGAAAATTCGAAAACTCTAAATAAATTGCTTAGATCATCCTCAAATAAAAAGGCAGCCACCGTATACGAAAGCTCTGAGAGTCAAACTAGGTTACATGATGTAATATCAGGGGTCTCAGTGTTGGGGGAAATGGCTCTTTATGACAATGTGCGCTCGGTATTACAATTGAAACCCAATTTTTGACCATCTCAACCCATTTCTAAGGTATCTTTGCGTAGGGGCGCATGCAGTTTGCATGAGCTTTAACACAGACTCGGTTATGAGGCTATTGATGAAGAACACACTAGGAGTGAACAACAGCAAACAGAGGCATTACCATCACCACCATTTCCTCAACCATTCTATAGACAGCAAGACCCTAACAATGAAGTCGATATGAAATCTCGGATATTTGCAAACGAAACTTTTAAAATCTTCAATTACTATAGCGAGAAAAGTTTCGCTCCAACCTCACAGAAGCACAAAAATGTGGAATGAGGGAGGTTCGGGAGTTGATATAGTCCAAAAACATTAGACTTTTCCTTAGTGATGAGAGTGGCTAGTTTGTGATAATTCCTTGTCAGTTAGATATTGATATATCGAAAAAAATGTCGAGGATTCTCTCCTCTATCGACCGTCTTTGAAGAAAAGAGTTTAAAAATTAATACCAAACGTTGAATGATGAATTGGTCTGAGTAGCAAAAGGAGCTGGTTTGAAATAATCTCTTATTGCTATTGTTGCTATTTCCTTCAGGTTCAAAGCGGAAGTCCCAGCAATTAGTCTCAAGCCAATACTCTACTGTAGACACATTGATGATTGTTTTGTTATCTGTTCCACACAAGAAGGGATGGACAGATGTTTTGAATTGTTGAATGAACAGTCAGAGTACATAAGATTCACCCATGAGACACCTAAGAAAAATTGGCTCCTCTTTCTTTATGTCTAAGTAAAACCCTGAATACGGCTACATCACTAAGTGGTGCCGAAAACCAAGTGACATAAATATTTTGGTTCATTACCTCTCATCACACCCCTCACATGCAAAAAGGCGCTCATAAAAAACATTTTCCGTACAGTTGCCTGCGTGTACTTGGAGAGAGCAGAATGCGGAATTTGTAGAATTGGCTCTGCAAAAGCCATTTCCTATGGCTACGTACATCTGGTGCATTGACCGCGAATCGAACCCGGGTCGTCCGCGTGGCAGGCGAACATTCTACCACTGAACCACCAATGCACCAGATGTAGCAACGAGGCTGGTCCGCCGTTGCTAGTGATTTGGATGTGTTGATTGATTGATGTCGCTGACGGCTGCTGCTGCTGACGCGAGTAATTACTAGATTTATTATAGGGAGTATCAAGACAACCTAAAAAAATATATACATAAATACAATATTAACACAGCAAAAGCATAATAATAATAACGACGTATATATATGTAACTTCAATAATAAGGAGATACAATGGAGAAGAAAGGAAAAGGAAGAAAGAGAGTAAAGAAATTGATCTGTAAATAAAGTATTTGTGTACGTAGACAAAAGGTTTTGGTTCCGCCAATAACTGCAATTTGTTGTGGACCCGCCCGAGTTGAGGTTGTCTTTTGTGCAAAAGGTGATTCAAGATTGTAGGTGATTTTTGCGCAAAGGATTGTATCTTAGTCTGCTTAGTCGAAGGGATTTGTCAGGTCTCGATAACTTATTTGTTTTCTTGGTCGGAGATCCATGGCGTGTTGGTCTCTTTCGAGTTTTGCGCAGGCGATTTTTTGTCTAGTTCCTCTGTCTCCTGATTACGTTGTGGAGATTCCTCCTGTGATGATACATCGTCTATCTCTAGTGGTATCAAGAGGCTCACTGGTCTTTGGATTGAAGGCCGCGATGTAATAGGACCACCGCTTCACGAATAATTCCCTGGGAGTTTTCGACGAGTTGTTTGATTCTGCCGATTTTCCAGATATGTCTCGGGTGAAGAGGGTCGTCGATGAAAACGACGTCGCCCTTCTTGGGAGGACGCTTTGCTCCTCTTTTCTTATTCTGTTCCCTTTGGTGCTTCTCTATTGAAGATTTTAGGTAATGCTGTGTCCATATGTTCCAGAACTTCTCCATAAGTTTGCAAGATAATCTGAAGGCCTCTATGACCTGCTGTTTTGTGTTCATGAAGGTTTGTGCTTCTAACGTGTAGCACGCAGGGTCACTTTCTTACACATTAAGACCGTTTTCCAGATAAGGAACCTCAAAATCGTTTCGAAGAAAATCTATAAGTCTAGCTATTTTATCTTCTGTGAAGGCGGACTCTACCCGCAATAGAGGTCTGGTGTTCAAAAGTGATTCGATTTTATAATTACAGTTGAGATATGTTCCATTGAAATTTTTGTTGTACTTAGTGTTTTGTACAACGACTGCTTTACTAATTTAATGAGTCTTTCATAGAATCCCCCTTGCCAAGGGGCGAGTGGAGTATTATATCTCCATTGAAGTTCGTAGTCTGCTACTGTGCGTTGGACCTCTGAGTCATTCTGGATGGCCTGAAGGCACTCGCTCAAAATGTTATCCGCTAGAAGAAATGGGGCATTTATCGCTCGTAATCGAATGGGAAACCCTCGCCTTGCGAAAAAACGGCGTAAAAACATCAAGAAAGCAGAGGTCGATAGGTCAAATACGATGTCTAAGTGAATGAGCTTAGCGGCCTTGCACGTTATTATAGCGCCATAACATTTGTTTTCCGCTCCGTCTGATTGAATTACTGTTAGTGGGCCGAAGTAATCTAGGCCCACATGCTCAAATGGACGTGATCTTGTAACGCGCTGTTGTGGGAGATCTGTCTGATGCGGATCTTTGTACGGTAACTTATTAAAGCGTTGGCACTGGACACAACGTCGAATAATGCCTGTGACTTGTGCAAAAAGCATCGCGCAAGATTAGTGGAGCTTCCTATTGACGCCCGAGTCCGACCGATCCTCCAGACTCTTCTCTCCAGCTTTTAACTTTGCGAGAGCTTTCCTAGCCGTTATGTCCTGCAACCGAACGATCGCCCTAGCTTCCAATCTTGCCCGCCGCTTCACTAGCATTTATCACTCACGAGCTAATCGCGCATGAGCAGCAGCCAACTTGTTCCCACGACAGCTCCATCTTGAAGAAAGTATAGACAAGCTTTATACCAAAGAGTTTGTAACAAAATGCGAAATCGAACATTACCGAAGTCATGAAATTCTGGTTACTTTTGCCTAATAAGTTAGATGTTCAATGTACTAGTGACAATCTTTATGGCGCGACCTAGTAGATCTTGTTTTTCCGAATATATTGAGATGACTACAGAACAACGTTCCTGGATTTTCGCCAAGCTTAGTCATTGTTCTTGTGATGAGGGGATGTCACCCGATAAACGACAGAACACTTCTAGAACATTAGTAATTAGTCGTTTATCAGCCTATAAAAAGCGCTATAACGAGCTTACTGAATATCACACTTAACCAACAAATTTTTGAAAGTTTGGTAATTAAAAACGAAACGTCGCAGCAAAGCAGTGCAACCTTTTTCCCAGTATCACTCACTTTTGTCGCTCAAATATTAATGATTTGAAGCGTTCATTTTGTGTTACAATCCATTGTATCAATTGTGCTAAGACTTTTTAGAGACACTTGCTAAACGACTCATCGCTGAAAGGAGTTGTGAAGAATTCTCAGTGAACTAATGTAGCACTGCTTTTGGTCTTTTGATGAATGGCGCGCCAGAGGTTTGCTTTAAGCATCGTTTATCAAAACTGTTTGTACTGTGTGCTTCGCAATATCTTCCACTTGATTCGCTGATAATATCCAATTTGTATATCTCGCTTTCTTCAAATTTCTTAATCTAATAACTTCGTTGTCAGATAAACCTATACTTTCATTTGATTATCGCGCGATATATTGAGAACTTCGGAGGAAACTGTGGCGCAAAATGATAGAAGGATTTGATACTACAAAAAGTGGTTTCCACGACAGAGTTCATTTATATTTAGATAGAAGACGAAGAATTGGAAAAGAACTTTGTGTATGTTGCCTCGATTAAGGCACATTGCAATTTAGAAAACGTCTCTAACGAGGCAAATGTGCATAAGAATATTTTTTGACAGTAGCACCCATATTTAAACTCTATTCATTATTCAAATCTAATATATAATCCGATGTATCCGTTTTATTGCAAGAGCAGCAGATGCATATGGAAGGAACATTGGTTTTACTAGCACATGGTCGAAAATAATTAAGCGACTAATACGAACAAACAACAAAATTTGGTCATGGTTTTGTTAGAAAAAGTCATTAGCTTTTTACAGCTCTTTTCATTGAGTTAATGTTAGGAGTATATAGGTGACTGGTTCAATTCACATTTCACTACTTCTGAAATCTCGAAGACTTACACGGAGTGAGCAATCTTGAATCTGTTATAAGAGAATGTTATCCATTAATATCTAACAATGAACATTGAATGAAGGAGAACAAATTGCGCAAATGAGAAACAGGGTAGATGGAGTAACTCAGGAGCAGCAATAAGCATCAAAAGGTGTAGTGCAACGTTTGAGGCGTTAGCCATTTCCTGAGAAACGCGCCGCATATCTCACATTTTTCAGTTTCGTTTGAAAAGGTTGGATGCATATCTGGCAAAAACAGTAACTTGTCGTGATGGTGCACGTATCAAATTATGGCTGCTATTTCCTCAAAGACAAGTCTGGTTTCAATTCGCTGTGATTTCATTCGCTTAATTAGCAATTTCATTTATTAGACCAACGATTACAACAGTAAATAAGAAAAGTTTTGATAAATCCTCAAAATCGTCTCCTTTTACCTCTATACATTTACGAAATCGTTTGCAAAAGCTTTCAGCGGTGCATGCATACGTTTCCACCGTAATTTCGTCTCATGCGCTTGTGACAGCTGTTTAAGGCGCATCTAGGCTAGTGTAGCGAGTAGCCGAGACTTCCTCCTCCAATATAGAGCACACGTTTTTGATCACTGAGTTGAAATCCAACGAATTTGATGGCCAAATGTCCTTGCCCCAAAAGTCTGGATACAGCTGTTGACGGATGGTGATCGTTAAACGGGCTATATGGGCAGCGGCCCAATTCTGCTAAAGCGTAAATTCGCAGGAGCTAAAGTGATGAGTACTCTAACGTTCTAGTACAACGCACAAAACTTGTTGGCGATAGTTGGCAGCGTTCATTTTGACGTTTCCGTTGATGTAGACTAGAGAAGTCTATCCGGTGGCATAAATGCTGGCCTAGACCATCACAGAGACTGCAAAATGACTGTATCCCATGACTTTTGCTACTGTCAACTTCTGCTGATCATTTTGAGAAGCTGATGTCAATTTTGGCGATCGTTCGGCCTGAATGCCTTTACGTCCGTAAAAGGCGCCTTTGACAAACGAGCAACACCTATCAAACGGATCATTCGGCGAGCCATATACAGCCGTTACTCCATCATCTCTTTGTCCAGAAAGTGGCACATGAGCGATCTTGTAATCGCGCAGGTTGCGCTTATTTTTGCCAATTTTCTAGGGTTCCACTCGCTGATCCCGAGCGTTCAAGCCACTTTGCACATCGAACGCCCCGAATTTCGTTGAACCAGGCGGCGGATCTTTCAATTGTTTTCCAGAGTAGACAAGGTGGTAGACAATCTTTTTGAAGACGTCCTTCAATCCCTCCAGTCACGCTGTAATATTTCACGGCTCTAAAGATGCTTGCCAGCTTAAAACCAGGAGATTTTAGAATGTCGGCGTTATTCCTTGTGCAACTCAACTACTACGACACGTTGATTCTCGCCATCCTTAACTGAAGCGCCCTACAAAATAGAAAACTGAAACAGATTTTAGACCAAAATTGAACAAAGGGTTCAATAAAATTGTCAGCAGTAATATAAAAAAAATACAGCAACGCCAAAATTTGCAATATAGAAATCGTCTTTATCATCTTTGTACTTTTTTCATCATTTATCGATATTGTAAAAAAATCGAGGGTCTTTGTCTAACAAACTCGCGCCTATTGGGCGATTTTGGTTTGCGTGTTAATCTCCTTCTGCCTAAAGAATGATGTGCATCTCTTGATGAAATAACGAAGATTCGTAGAAATGAGCAGCTAATCATTACACTGGTGTTAATTTAACACATTTTCCGTGTTAACGCACTTTGTAGTTTAGATGTCACTTCTAACTGTCGCTGATAGAATTTCAAAGTTTGGGAAGCAAAATCAGGAAAACTGTGGATGATGAGTGCGAGAAAGCGAATAAAATAGAAGATGTACCATGATTAACACAGTAGATTTCATGATTCCAACGACATGCTTGTGCTTTTAAGAAAACCTTTCATTTCGCTGTAGCATCTAAAATAAAACTATGTTTCACATTTGTGGCGTTATAACGCATTTCTCGCTGGAGCAGAGCGTTTCCCTTAACTTTTAGTAACCATCCAATAGTCTACATTCTGCATATTCCATTGATGTATTCGGTTTTCTGAAATGATTTCTTAGTGAGCTGTAGCAGTCAAAAGAAAATTAGGTGTCGCGCAGTGCAACAATGGCACCAGGCCACCACGCATTGCCGGTATGTGGACGGGATTTCGCAACAGTGGCACCAGACCAACGAGCCATCTCAAAATTCGCCACATTGCTGAGTCGCTACAAGTCGACTGCCTTTCAGCAGTCTTCTGCTTTTCAATAAGCTAATTCAATCACGAACATTTTTATTTCACCAACCACCGAAAAAGAAGAAGTCGTGTTCTAACAGAAACACGGCTTATGACAATCCAAATGCCTGTGCAAGAAAAGACATCAAATAAACCCTTTGTTCTGCTTGCAAATTGCGTGGCGATTCTGGAAGCATTGGTGTCGCGATAGGGTGAATATTGGAGTAGGAACTTGGTTTGAGAGCACTCATTTTTCATTCGTTACCGCTCCTCGTTTCTTCCACAGGTAGACTGAATGGTTAACGCCGATTAGATAGTGCAAGAAAATTTTGGGCATGAACCGCAGCTCAGAAATGAACCACAGCCCGTCTTGGACTGAAGTAATCATTTTTTCAAATGACTCTCATATGCGATCAAAGTTTTCTGACCTCCTAAAAGTGATCTTTATTTTAGTGTGAGTATGTCAATGTCTGAAACACAAAAGATTATTTTCACCGAAAAATTTTTTTCTTTGAAGAAAGCCCATACAAGTGCAGAAAAATTTTCAAAGTACCAGAGAGAATCCTGATTTTCGTCAAAAAATCCATATGTGATTCGTGCCGCTGATTGATAATACATCTAGTACACACGCTCTAACATACAAGAAGTACTCACCAAGTGCGAAACATAGTATTCATTTCGACAATTGCAACGCTCTAAGAAGGCCATTTGAAAATTAAACAGAGCGTTGAAACCAGCAAGATTTGCTCCATCTAATGATGGAAATTTGATCATAAAAACGTTTTGCTCGGCAAGGAATCTTGAGTATGTAACAAAATTCTACATCAGTCCGAATTCTCCTTATTTGACCGCCACTCGCGGTGGTATGATGTTGCAGTGTACCCAATAATGTGGAGTGCTGTGCAAAAACATTTGCGTCAGCCGTGATTCCGACAGCGCGTTATCGCGTTAAAAGGGTGCTGCGCAAAATGAGCGTCGGTGATGCAAGACGCTTAGCATACGTTTGCGAAAGAGTGGGATCTGGGTTCGAGTTCCGGCTGACGCAAATATTTTTGCACAGCACTCCACATTATTGGGTATACTTGCATTATTATTTGAGCCAACATGTCATGTGGTCTGGCAGGGCTCTTGTACAGCCCGATACACGTGTTTCGCCCTTACAGACTCGTCAGTTGGGCAAAACCCGTCTCTTTCGGGAGCTCTACTCCCTTACAGAGAGTCATCAAAGGCGAACGTTTAGCACTCTATGTCAAGTGAAATTTTCACCTAACACAGAGTGTTGCGCACTCGATTGCTGGTTGACTGGAATTTTTATCATTTCACACCTATATTTCGAGTGCTTTATTAAGACCACGCTTAAATTTCAATAGGTTCTTTCATTATTATTCGATGTAATGGTAAGAGCTGTGCAAGAGCCCTTACCAGACCACATGACAAGTTGGCTCAAACAATAATGAAAGGATCTATTGAAATTTGAGCGTGGTCTCAAAAAAGCACTCGTAATAAAGGTA
Organism: Parelaphostrongylus tenuis; assembly: GCA_019055375.1. Taxonomy (NCBI): domain Eukaryota; kingdom Metazoa; phylum Nematoda; class Chromadorea; order Rhabditida; family Metastrongylidae; genus Parelaphostrongylus; species Parelaphostrongylus tenuis. The sequence continues at coordinate 77,877 of JAHQIW010003909.1, read as the reverse complement.
TAATTGGATATACTGTATCAAAATTTTACTTCGATTGTTACAACGCTACGGACAAGTCATTTGAGAAAAAAATATACCGTTCAAATTCACTTGATTTGAGCTATCGAACACTACAGAAACATCTTACGAAAGCAAAAAATGCGTCTTTACCGAAGGCATCAAACAGAGTTGGGGTAACGGAAAAGTGCCGTATCTTTATTTTATAAACTACAGCACACACAGTCGCTTCTTAAATGTAATAAAGCGCGGATAATGAATATTGGGAGGAATAGTACTAACTCTATATCACTTTAATTACGAAGTCTTCAATCGAAATTCGATACTGGCTTCTTCAATATATTCCCAGGCATTCAGGAGTATTAGGTGAGGAGGTGGGAAATAGACCTAATTTGTGAAAAATGGATTCGCTTTATTGAAAAAAGACTCAAGTGCTTACTACATTCTTGGCGGCAAATGTTACATTGTTCTCTCACATCTCCATCTCTTTTGTGGGAATACCGAAAGTTCAATTGTTGAAGACTGAACAATACGAAGAACGAAGAAAATATACAAATGCGGTTTAGCATTTAATCGCACTTCGAAAGGAAAGTGTGAAGCAGTTGAATGAATTCACCTCAAAGGATGGAGCTGTGTGCAGAAATCCTCTGAAAGTCGCACAGTTGCTGTGTCGTGCTGAACTTTTGAACAGAAGAATGTCCACCACCAGCTGCACCGAGTACACACCAATTGCTCTTGCATAACACATGCTGGACGCATGTGGCACAGTGGTCAGAGATGCTCTGAGTCGCATACAAGGTTGATAGTTTGATCTCGCTCTCATGGCTCGCCAAACCTTCCATGCCTTCGTGGGTCTGTAATTGCTTACCAGACTTGTCTGGGAAGAGAATTCGATGCACTGGCTCAATGCAGCAGTAGGCCACCACGAGTCATTGTAAGCCAGGTATGCATTCAAATACCACAAACGAAGCTAAAAAATTAGAGGCGAATGCATGGCCAATCCCGTAGTGGTTGATCAATTTTCGAGAGCTTTAACCTTTTTTCTTTTCCAGACGCTGAAGACAGTTCAGCAAAGAAAGTATTCAACATTTTATTGTTCGCAAACGAAAATGATGAAATATTGCGAAAAATGTCTAAGATTAAAGCCGAATGGTGGAAGAATAAGAAAACCACCTGCCTCTCTGCTCTGAGGACTGAAGGAGCATTGCGTGCTCGAAATGTTATAGGATGTCTCATTAGAACGAGAGAAACATAAAACATTCAGATAGAATTATGGTAAAACAAACGGCAAATGGATACAGCAGTTATACACATCTGAAACGATTAAGCAAAATTTAATTTGAACAATATTCAACGCATAAAGGAGAATAGCGACTAGACACTTGACCATTAGGACAACTAGTAGCAGTAAGATATGCGATTTATACAATCATGCCACGTCCTCAAATCCTGACATTGTTGAAGAATGAGATTATGTTGAGAAATGTGGGAAAACTGCAATATTAACACTAGGAAGAATTTCGCTGGTGCGAATCGTGCTACATTTCAATAATTCTGTGTGACATGCAAAACTCTGAACATTAAGCGGGAATCGGAGCCGTTTCAGACTTTCAGGTGCGTGTGTTTTCCACTACACAATCGGCACTCCCGTTTTACTATCATAACATCATACTACTGCTGATGAAGGGGTTAAATAGAAGTCCTTGTTTTACAATTGATAATCGCATTCATAACGATATAACTACAATAAAGACCTATGAAACCCAGTCATCCCACAAGTGCTAAATTAAAACTTTACAGATTTTACTCTAGTAGAATTAGCTAAGCTAGCTAGTACCGCATAGAATCTGCAGCCAGCAGACACGCCAACCGTAGATTAGCCGATAAACAAGCCCACGAAAGATGTGAAACTTGATCTTACTCTTTCCGTCACATTGCCGAAAAACGGCCTTTTCAGAAGATAGGTACAGCGTTGAAATAGTGGAAACTTACGCTATCGAAAGACTACTAAAGGTTTAAAGAAAGAGTTCTGCCCGCAAGAAGAATGCTTTTGTAAAACACAAAATTTCTTTCTTTCACCAAAGCGTAATAAAAGGGTCCTTTCGAAAAAAGAGCAGGTACCAGGCTAGGCAGATAATTAAGCCTTCGAATGATTGCTGACACTCTTACGAAAATTGTCTTCCAACGAATGAGTCGAATGTTTATTTGTTCTCGGATAACGGAAAAGAACAAGTTTTCGTTACTGTAATATCTAGTACAACTAATTAATACTAAGTGATATGCAATAGAACATTAAGAGGAAACTGAAATAGCGTTTTAACCTTTCAGGAGGCAGGCGCTCTCCACTACGCAACCGTTACTCCCTTTTTACTATCATAACAACATATCACTCCAGATGAAGTGGTTAAATAGAAGTCTTTGTTTTACAATTGACAATAGCGTTGCTTACGATAAAGCTGCAATGAAGATCTATGAAACTCAGTTCGTTCACAAGTGCTAGGTTGAAACTTTTTACATTTGATTCGAGCAGAATTGGTTAAGCTAGTTAGTGCATGCCCTTCTGCGCCGAGATGATTGGCTGCCAAAGCATGCATATCCTTATTCATAGCGAAGTGCAGGATATTGTTGCAAACACCTATAGAGAAAACTCTGCGTTTCAATGTGAAAGAATGACAACTGAAGGTAAATCAATTGGGATCACCAGCATAAAGCAATTCGCAGCTAAGGAATGGACCGATGGCGGCGCCAATTCGTAGGCGAGCTATTGGAAACACGCCAACATGAACACTTGGAAATCTAACGAACACCGAAGAGGTAAGAAGTAACCCAGCGCAGTCGCGATTGGCCTAAAATTCGGAATTTTTTTCTATAAAAACACATCACTGCGCTCTCTTACAACGATTGGAAAGGTTGCAATTTACTTGTTTAAATTTCGTCTCTCTCCAAATCAAAACTCGAATGGTTGTAGTTTACGCTGAGTGGCTTGCAGCTTTACGAATATCAAATTTGTCAGAACAATTACTATGATGCCCATCGCCTGGAGAATATCGGCCACATGATGCACAGAAGAGCGCTAAGATAGAACAGATTCACCATGTTGCCAAGTTCCCAGTAGTAGACGAAGTTGATATTTAAGAAAACCCAACAACGGCACAATCCGGAACGGTGTTAAACTTTGAAACTGAGAGTTCTACAGCGATATCTGACACTCCTAAGCAGATTCCTAGCAAGAAGTAGAAAGTCGCATACGAATAAGGCGATAGTATACGAAACCTGACGGGATGGAAGAGAGCCTGAAAAACTCTACACTCTTCAGGAAGCGGATTTGCGCGACATCTTACCATTGTTCTTTCCGCAGCGACAGATATGGTTAAAGTGAGGTGAACCTCAGATGAGCTATAAAAGGAGAGCCGGTTATCATCAGGTAGTAAAGATTTAGCTCAATTTACCTTGGATTTCATGAGTATAGATGACAAATGGAGTTTGGAAGACTGAAAAAAGACAGTGAGCTTGCAGAGAATCAATGATTTCTCTCTTCTACGAAATTTGAGTGTCTGGAAGGACTTACTTGTTACGGCATAAAAAAGTCGACAAACGTTAGATTTAACGCCAGTTGTCGAGAAGAACTTTGACGAAGAGTCCTCTCCTTTTGAGAAGTAAATGTTATATGAATATCCTTTTGTTATCCAGTAGATCTTCATGAACAAGAAAGCCTGTTTTAGTACCAAGCGTACCTGGTGAATATGAAGATGACAAATCCAGTTGCACATTATCACAGCGAGTTGCAGTAAGACGAGTATAATGTCGAAAAACAAATGGGAAACGTTGGCTGTCATCACACTCGAAAAGTTGAAGTCGCCATTGCTCTATGTATAATAGGTTTTCTATGTCAAGAGGAAAAAGAACTTTCAGAGCATGCAAGAAACACATTCGATGCACCAACCTATAATTCGTATCTTTCTGTGAAGTCAAACTTGCATTAGCCTTATAAACCGTCCTTATTCACTAAGATGCGTGAAAGGAAATGGAGCTTGAACATGGCATATAGAAGGATATGTCTATATGATAATTTCGTTTCTACCTCAGAGCATACTCATAAGTCATTATCCTAATTAGATCTTTCACTCAGGCCTTACTTAAAAATCATTATCATAATCAGGTGTTCAACTCGGAACCTATAGCCCTATGAAGCCGGTTTTTTAAGAATGCCATTTTCTAACGCCATAAAATCCCAAAAAATATGTTACACAACCATGCGTTTTTTTTTTATCTCGCTTATAACCCGCTGGACAAAAAGGCTTAGAGTGTTAGTACTTCTTATAGCACATGTCTCGAAGAACTCAAAATTGTGTTAGCTTTTCAAAAGAACTGTTCCAATTTTTGGTTTTCTCTTGTCTTTGATTTGTGCTCTAATCCTCGCCGGACAGAGTTCTTTTTTAGACTATACGAAAAGGATCTAGATTAGCTGAGTGAAAATTCTTAAGCAATCTAATCTATTCATCGAGTAAGGAAATTGAGAAAGGACAGATCTCTCGGAACCGATCAATTCCTGATGGCTGCGTCAGTACTTCGCTTCATCAAACGTTGTTGGAGGTGATTGAATGCGTATTTGGCTTTTACAATGACTCACATCAGCCTAGGGATGTATTAAGCCAGTACTGTTATCTTCCCAGATAAGTCTGAGACCGATTCACCAATCCTGGCTGGATGGAATTCTTGATAAGCTCTAAGAGCGGGATCGCATCAATTCTCACATGCTGATGGCATGCCATTCTGACCAGTGCGCCAGATGCACCCTTAATACTTCCACTTCCACGGACCCAAATCTGCGTGTCACGCTGGAAATGGTGGACTGTGTGCCCCACCTCTCTGTCACTCTCACCCTCAGCGTAAGAATGGCTCCACCTCCTCTTTTGCGTCTGTGGCCCCAGCGTGGGAATTAATGCCTGTCTTATTCCTCTCTGCCTTCCATCGGAAAGAGGGTTGCTGGTTCGATCCCTAACACACAGCTTCACTAAAGTTTTTTTTGGTATTATCTTTTGAATGTCAATTAGTATTGAAGGCTCTTTTATGATAACATAACTATTATAGCACGAAACGCCTAGTTGTCCAACTTTTCACTATTTTGTCATACAAAACATAGATCCATGGAGTGACAACGCATATCTAACTTTTTTCACTCTGTATGACAATGTGGTAGTGTTTCTAACGCAGTTCTGCTCAAAGTTTTCTGATTTCACACATCTCTGTAGTCTTAGCGATGTTACATAGCTGCTGCTTGTAATCAAGAAATCGATTTCTATAAGTATTTGTTGTATTTATATTGTATTGCATCCGTTAATGTATTATCAATTGCTCTGTGGCTGGTATTTTTCTATGTTACGCTATATTTATATATATTATTTGTTATAAGTTGCATACTACTGAAACTTATCCCATAGATTTACGTTCTGTATCAAGAAATAATGAAAGGTTAAACAACTTAGTGTTCTTTTCTATAATAATTACGATATAGAAAGACCTTCGACATTGATCGATCGGCATCAAAAAGATAACAAGAAGGCGACTTGCCGAAACAAAAGCCACCACGTAGATCTTGATATTCATGTTACATTATTAACTGTATTGTTATATTCCATCTCTAATAGTCAGCAAGTAATATCATTAACACCTTGGAACTGCTTAATAGAAGAAACGACTCATTTATTCAAACTATGCCGAGATTGATAGCCGGTCCTGGAATTTTCGATAAAGATAACACTAAAAAAACTACTGTGAAGTGTTGTAGTAGTGAACCGAACCAGCAACCTTCTTCCCGATAGACGGCAGAGAGGAGTGACACAGACAATGGTTCCCACGCTGTGGGTTGGAGTCGCAGAGGTGGAAGTGGAGCCGTTCTCACGCTAAGGGTGAGGGTGGCAGAGAGGTGAAGCACACAGTCCACCTTTGCAGCTAGACACGCAGACTTGGGTTTGTCAAAGCCAAAAGGTTAAAAAGAAATTCTAAAAAGAATTACGTTCTCAGCGTTCATAAATCCTTGAGGAACACGCTATGTTTAGCAAACCTCCCAAGGAAGTTTTGCTATCTTTTCGGGAATTACATGATAATTTAAGCAAAGCAGATGGTCCACGACTTTAGAGAGCGAGTGGTATAGCAGAGGTTCGAGGACCTTAGACAGAAATGGTCCAAGTGGCGAGGGCAGCACCGAGCTGCCACCAACCTCAACAGTCAGTGCGATGGCGGGGCATCATCCGAACGGTCGTTTAACTTCATCCGGACCACTTCACCTCAAATCGTAATTGATCCATTATTGCCTTCTCCACACAATCTCGTTGTCTTGTAACTAATTGCTTTCATGAGGTTGCGTTCATACAACTGTCAGATGAACTCAATAGAATTGTGAGCGGAACGTAGCGCTTCCGTGGCGGAGCAAACTCACTTAGTTTATGATCGGCCCACCACCGCGGCTTAGGGATTCTGCCCATATATAATCAGTAGTGACCTCACTACTCACACTATATACTCATCCATTGGATCCTACCGACGGTGCTTCTACTTCGGGGTGAACATAGCAACCCCAAACGGACTTCGCCGCTTAGTCATGCTCCGTCAAATACAATAACATCGTCACTCACAATAACATTGTCACTTGCAACAACATTATCACTTTCAATAACATTATCACTTAAATAACATCATCGCTAACAATAACAACACTTACCATAGCACTGTCGCTTACGATAACATTCATAGTATCGTCGGATGACGATACTTCTCATCAATCGGTCACTCAAATTGACTTAAGCATATGTTCGCTTAACGATATGTCGTAATCATGTATATATTATCATTATAGTAATGTAGTATACTATAGGTTGTTTGGTTCCATCCTATTGTTTGGTATAATCCATATAAAGGTTTAAACTCTGCTCTCTTGTCCGTTGCGAGACACAAGTTGGCAGCAGATCACAACAACAAAACCATTGAACCTTCACCACACCATGCATTCGTTTTTAAACTTTAGTGTCTGAGGTAGTAGTATGCAAATCTCGCTTTTACAATAACTCACAGAGGCTTGCCAATCTGAGAAGTCAGAGCTGCTATCCTACCAGATAAATATGGTACTAATTTACTGACTCCGGAAGGATGGAAGGCCCGGTGAGGTTTAAGCGCGCGATCGAATCATCTAGCATCGATTGATTAATGTTGCTTAGCAGTTCTAAGCACTGCGCCTCACGCGCTCTTATTTACACTCATGCGTGATAACATATATCACGTAAGAAAAAAAAATTAGAAAGAGCTAACTTCATCGAAGAAGAAGTCAGAAATTAAAACTCTTACCTCTCTCTTCCCTCGCACAGAATAGTGAAAAGGAATTAACTGCGCAATCTGGCACTCTGGCTACTACTGCTCTATCAATTGAAGACGTCCTTATCAACGTCAAGGGCGGCTCAAACGGGAAAAAGCCAGTTATGAGAAAAACATTGCTTATTCGTATTCACTTTGGGCAGACAGGAAGAACATGTGTGGGCGCCTTCAAGCGTTGAATAGCATGACATCTTAGGTACTTACGACCACCGTCACTAATTTTGAATTCTTAACGTCATTTTGCCTACACGTAAACTCATTGTAATATTTTAGCTCTTTTATCAGTGCTAACACAACCGCTAGCGATTTGCGCCGTCATGAAAATGATGAAGCAGAAAAGCGCGTTTCATAAAAACTAGTTTTTAATGATATGGTTTTGTAGGTTTGGTATGGTTCATTTCAGTTGCGTAAGCTGCACTGTGTTCGCGTGTTCAATAATGACTCGCAGTAAGAAAACGAAGAAAAAGGTAAACTTCTGTGTTTATTGTGTCAACTAGAACATGGACTGTTCACTGCGCGGTGATTTGTAGAATAATGGCCCTCAGAGTTCTAAGTGAACCATTTCTCCTTACACCTCTTTAACTAACTATACATATTCCCTCTTGAAGTTTTACACTCAATTTTCCGTTCTAGCTAATAGCAGTTGCTTAATGACTCGAAAACAACGATATACGACGAGGTTAATTCTTTGTTAGAGTCGCCCGGATTAGGTTAATGTTGCTAAATTATCTACAAACCCAATCAAGTGTAAACCATCGGTAGAAGTTTTACCATCCCGAACTGAGTTTAGTCGTAAAGCCCACAAAAGCCCTCTTGATCCATTTGTCCACAATGACAGCCTGGAAACGACTCCACGCGGGTCTGTCAAGAATCACATTATATCATCTCAATGGAACAGCTCAAGTTGAAAGTAAACGGGGGTGAGGACGATCAATCGTGAAGATGGGTCGTAAATCTCTAAATTTACGTGTACTAGTCGAAATATCGAGATTTTCGGTAAGTTATCCATTTAATCCAGATGTCAACCGTTCATTATTCGTGCATTATACTTTTGTAGGCTTCAACTAATACCATCTCAAACGTTCCGACCACTAATATCACGCAACATATGAGCAAGGAAAGAGAAGGTGAAGGAGAATTGTCCGAAAACGTGAGGACAACAACTACGGCTGAGGTAAATAGAAATTCAAGGGCAAACAATTTTTGAAGAGAAGAAAAGAACGATGATCGCAGTTATTTTGTCATATGGAAAACTTTAGGGCGTCACGTCAATCAAGGAACCACGATCTCTGCGCTAGATTGAGCAAGAGGTACTGTTAATAAAATGAATAATCCACAAAATAAAAGACTATAGTTGAAAATTTGACAGCAGTTACTGAGGTCCAAAATCGATTCTGCTCCTGAACTTCATTTTAGTGGAAAAATAATGAAACTAAGATTATAATTACGAAGTGGCTATGGGATATCCCAGCAAATACCGTAGCTAAAGCGGCAGATCACTATTACGTAGAAGAACCTTTACTAGGCCCAGTTCTCTTATATTCGGCAATATTCTTTTGTATTTGTTTGCAGTACTGAACATAAAAGCACATGTAGCGTAGTAATTAAAGACTCTTTGCGTCGCACACAAGATTGAAGATTTGATATCGCGTTCATACCTCATCAAGCCATCCTTCCCTACGAGGCTGATGAAGTGGAAGCAAACTGGTCTCACACTAGTTTGGGAAGATAAGCAGCGTTAGCTCGATACAGCGAGAGGCTACCGCGACGCATTCTGAAGGCGAGATATGCGCTGAATCACCTCAAACGAAGTTGAGAATCGAAGACGAATGCATGACGCATCCCTCAGGGATTGATCAATGCCGAGAGCTTTATCTTTTTTATCCATTTATTAAACACAGTACCACTTCGTACTCAATATAGTTAGTTGTCTTTCTAACTAAAAAATGATCAGCATAGTATAAATTCAGGGATTGGAGGTGTCTATACTTCCACCTGTACCGCCTATTAAATTCGACAGCGATGTCTTGTCGGCTTATTCACAGGTGCAGTTTATATATTGGGGCTTCCAATTGCTTCCAACTTTCGGTTAATACTTGATCTCGAAGTCATTCTAGCTACAAATAGCAAAAAATATTCTAATCGCAATTGATGTGATCTCAGCGGAAATCGAAATGTCTTGAAAAAGACGATTCCGGCATTAATTTCAGACCCAAGGGACTACATCAATGGATACCGTGTCGGAAATTGACATCGCGCCTATGGAAAAGTTGAAAAAAGAGAAGAAGGTACATATCCGCTGTTAAAGAAATCAGACGATGGATGCTTAGCCAGAAAATTGACATGAGATACTCATCTTGCTGTGTTCAGATTAGTAGGAAATCTTGGTACAGCAAGAGATGAGGATGTTTCGCAAATGTTGCAATAGAGAGTAGATAGCGTAATATTTGTCCAGTTCTTCTTTTTAAGAATGATTTGATAATTTCAAAGAACCATACGATCTTAAAAAAGTGGAGCATTGTTTATGAGATTTGATGAATTTATCATACTAGGGAAGTGTTCTACCACCTACAAATCTCCTAACTGCGGAGAAGGTAAGAGCGCCTGTACCGCCGCCACAACGAGCGATTCCAATATCGGAGGCGATTTTCCCCAAGAATATGATCTCTGAAGGACCACTTACTGCACCAGCACGTAAAGGTGATCTCGAAATGGAGTTCATTAGCGAGGTGCTTTCCTAAAACATTATTTCTTATCATTTCAAGCATTTTTATGCTCAGTAGTTTTGCTCTGATTTTCAGTTAATAATGGACGTCATGTCGATTGTGAATCGTTGTGGAAATACAAACCTTGAGCTTAAAATTGCGCTCGATAGGGAGGTTTGCTATCATTTTGAGCATTTCTTATACACTGTATCTTATTTGTTAGATGATAGTGTCAATATCTTGGTTAATTCATTTTCCACATTTAGGCCAGCGGTTTACCAAACGTGAAATTTGAGCTGATACCGAAAGCTCCTGTAACCAACACCATAGAGCGATTGAATCGTGCCTATGCACAAAACGCAAAGGTTTGTTTCGTTCGAAATATCACAATGATGAAATGATTACATTTCTTAATATGGACTAAATGAGGCTGTTGATAGTGAGCAGCAAGACACGATGACGATGACATGGCATGAGTCTATAGGAACTATTTGCTATGTTTTCAAAATTTCGCATTAGCTTATCAAGTCTTTTGTAAATGTGAAGACGCTTAGTTAACACATTCGGACCACGACATGCCCCTCGTATAAGTTGTCAACGACCTCATCATTTACTCGACGATGCTATATCCGGCATAGTTTTGACCTACCAAAAGAAGATTTCCGAAGTCTGTGAAATGAACTGAAATTGTCATTGGTCGAAATGCTTGGCTTTGATTTTTCACGGATCGATAGCGATTATTTTGCAAACATATCGCGCAGTATTTCTTGTAATACATCATGAGAAAACACGCTATAGGTACTGATCACTGTGTACTGCACAGTTTTACGTAATACACTGACAGTACTTCATTCTGTCTGGTTAATTCAGGAACAACTAAGTGGAGTAACACGAAGAGACCAAATTAATAGCCTGGCCAGATTTTCTCTGAAGATTTGTAAAGCCTACTTCGAGCTGCTTTGAGATAGTTTCCACAACTAGTCATTCGTTTATCGGAGAATTTCCTTTCAATACCATGACTATTGAATTTTCTCCAAATAGTGATATTCGTTTTCCGCATGGAAACTTCGAACTTTCCGGCTTATGATATCTTGTTGGACACAAGCAACATTTTTGATATCAACACCTAGGAATTCACTTGCAGAGCATAGGACTTTCATGGTATTTTAATATTACTCGAGATGTGCTCTAATCCATTAGATGTGACTTAGTCTAGTGCATAACGAAGGGCTGGTTAACTTTAATACTCGCAGCTCTGAAGAGGAGGGAGTTATCCGACTGAACTCCTGTAAAAACCTCGTCCAGGCAGAGGCATTCTTAGAAGCATACTGATGTTGATAGATAATTAAATCGTTGCGAAAATGTCAAGAGAGGCATTATCTTGATGGGCAAAAGGAGTACCTTTCAACTATTATAAATCAGGAACTACGAAACAGAAATGTCCAACGGACGGATGAAATACTTCAATCAAACTTAAACGCTTTTCTGTAGCCTTATATGGAAATTGTTTTATAGTTCCATGAAGAAATGGGAGTGACAAGTGACACTGAAACAGCCATATCGTTTGTTGAAGCATTGGTAAGCAGTTACCACCATTTATATAATGAGACCGACTCGTTCTTCATTTTTCATATTTTCTTCTAATTCTTCCACAAATCTGACTCCATCGTAAGTACGATGTTGGGGAAGAGGAACCGCAACCTCCTAGCCCACGCATGATTCAATCCACTCTACGATTCTCATTGCCATCCGTTTTCAATTCCATATTCAACGTCGCTGTAAGTGATAATGGTGACTTTATCGACTTTTCTCTTTTCACAGTCTCCCTACATCCGCCAGACGTCTAATAAGTAAAGCCGATACTGGAATCTATCATCCGACCTCAGTGCTCAAGGAAGCTGTTTAGCTGAAACGATTTGCTCATTTTGCTGGATAAACGCCCCCCTCCCCCTCCTCACTGCTGTCGCGGTCAACAAGGAACTCCGCATGGAACACCACAGTCAGGTTATCCTCAAGATTGCAGGGAGACCCACTTAACCAACATTCTACAACGTCAAAGAAGAAGACGAAGAAATGAATTAAAGCTAGAAGTACTGGAGTTTTCACAGTGAAAGAAGAATACTGCGAAGATGGATCAAACAAATAGCCAAAATAAAGTAAAAAAAAATGATTTAAACGAGAACTGGCTTTTGTTGAGTCTTAAAGTTTTACCGTTCTTTTTGGGCATTGATTTTCAGAAGTACATGAGGTAGTGGAGTTTTGGACTCTGCTGAAAACTGGTTTTCTATTTCTCATTCACATTATAAAGGCGTCCGAGTAATAGGGAATACTATAAGCATGCAGAGATGCTTACAAAGACACGCATGTGTTAAAAATTGTACAAAATCACTTTGACGAAACAGGGGCATTACATGAACCATGCTTTGTCTTAAAAAAGGTGCACGGTAGTTTTTGGCAAGCACTTGGTACCGTATCTGCCACCATGTTATCTAGCAATCAAACAACACGTTTAAGTTCTTAAAATGGCAACGACTTGCCAATATTTTTCTATCACGACGAAATAAGAACGACAAGATATAATCAACAGTGCTAGTGAACACCAATTGGTAGTCTGTAAGTTTCTGATAGTGAGAAAAGTCTTTTTTTCAAAAAAAAAAAGAATGAAAGGAAAGTGAAATACGCTCAGTGGTTGGAAATCTTTGTCATAAAAGCGTCACTCTGTCAATTGCATGTAATTTTTCTGTAAATTAACATGTCATTAGTTTATAATAGAAAAATTACATTGTATGATTGCTATAAAACGTGCACTCTAATAATGCTGACAAGTCACAGAAGAATTTCATGAAGTTAGCCCTTTTGGCTAGTTTAAGATGAACCAATACTCTAAAAAATGATCGCCTACTGAATATTTTTTACACAGCATAGCGAATGATACTGTGGCAAACACTATACAGAAAAAATGAGCTCGAACGCACTGAAAAATAAGCTAAAGATTCTATCATGACCAGGTAGCCTTGATCTATAATTTCACTAACTTATACCTTCACGGAATATACTGGTGGACTATGGATTTAAAAAAGATGGCATAAAACGATAATCCAACCACATATTTTATTATGACAGCAGCATGTTTTGAAGTGCTTTGAGCTCCTTACAAGCGAAAAATTAGCGAACAGCATCCCCTCCGAAGCATTAATGTTCTCACAAATTATGAAAGTGCAACAAATATTTAGAACACCGGAATATTTCTTCGTGACCGGATTTCCTAAATAACACCAATCTAATTAATATGAGTAGATTGATGCCGATTAATTAGAACTACCAGGATTATTTTTTCCATATATATTGTATTAGAGCGCATGTGGCGCAGTGGTTAGAGGTGCCCTGCGTCGCACACGAGGTCAGTGGTTCGATCTCGCGCTCATGGCTCACCAAGCCATCCATCCCTCCGGGGTCGGTAAATTGGTACTAGACAGGTCTCAGACTTGTCTGGGAGGATAAGCAGCACTGACTCGGTTCAGCGGGAGGCCTCCGCGAGTCAATGTAAAGGCCAGATATGCATTCAATCACCTCGAACGAAGTTAAAAATTGAAGCTGAATGCATGGCGCATCCCTCAGGGATTGATCAACGCCGAGAGCTTTATCCTTTATCCTTTTTATATTGTATTAGCTGTACAGTACAGAGTAGAGTTTCCATTAGTCTTCAGCTCAGAGACCACCAGTTTAAAGCAGAGTGCTCGATTCTGTACGAGTTTGCTATGAGAGACTTTTATGAAGAACAACTAACGCTTGAGTTAAAACTGTTTATAGTAGTAATAACAATGCACTATAAGCAAGCTGGCGAGGTATGAACGAGTATATATAAAGTTATTGGTTTAACTAGAGCACTGGGAAACACGAAATAAAGAAAAAAAAAACTCACTTACACACGGATTGACGTCAAACAATCTCTCAAATGGAAAACATAAGCCGTATGGTTCATAATAATGGTTAATAAGGAAGACATCACAAAAGATTCCTGACAAACAACCGATGGAAAAGCGTAGAAAAAGTTTTAAAACAGACGCTTCGATGAGATCGCAACAGAAGAGCTTTTGCCATGTTTACTTAAAAGCGATGTTATCGCATCTAAGATTAGCTTACAGTATAAGTTCATGAGGAATCTGAAGGTGAATTATTAAGAAGTTTCAATTACGATGTCGTAAGCGCATGACATTACACAATTGGAACTATTCGGGGATTAAAAATAAATCTTTTCATGTAAGTGCCTCTAGCGGTGGTATGATGTTATAATATATATGATGAAATTCGCGTAAGCCACCAGAGAAACATAACGTATTGGTCTCGTTAGGACTTGAATCAAACTTGCAAATTATATTATGTTTTGAGAGCGATACTTCAGATATCAGTCGATCAAAGGGTTTTATTGCTTCCGTTCTTTGCATCGCTGTGCCATTTTCAGAACGAATTATACAAATTTCAAAAGAACGAAGACTGAAAATATGTGAAATTTTTAGAGTGCAAAGTGATATTGCCTCTTTGTTATGCTCACTACGACCTGAACAATAGCTGAGAACTTAGAGGATTTCTGGATAGAAGCCAAAGGTGTGGCTTAGGATGTTAACGACGGGACGAGGTGAACGTGGTAGGGGGACTACTTCATAACTTCAAATCAAATTTTTCGATGGTCGCAAAAAGATGAAACATATGTGGATTATCCTTTGCACCAGCAAATTAATGAAGATGGCACAAAGAAATCCGTATTCAGATATGTGTTAACGATTCCAAAAATTTCATCTGCACTTCACTTAACCCAAAATTGCAGTGTGTATATCACCAAAAATAGAGCAGAATTCCACCGCAAAATCACTGTGGTAAATACAGAGATCGATTTCAGTAAAAATTTACTTGCCTAACACAAATCTCTGGCTGCAGCCCTACACAGCCGGTTTTCGAAACATCCTTTTATAACGCTGTGGAATTCGGAACAAAATTATGTTTTATACGACCATGCCTTTTTAACTTTCTCGCCTATATTTCGCCGGAAAACTCATTCATTAGACTGCTGGTACTCTTTCGATAGCGCAAGTCTAGAAGAACTCAAAAATGATTCTCTTTGAAAAAGCTCTTTTCATAGAGATGAGGGAGAAAGAAAAGATTTGTGCTCTACACCCCTCCGGACAGAGCTCTTTCTTTGAACTATTGCTAATCATTCCACAGCGTACAACTGCTAATCTTTTCTCTCTTTTGAAAGAAACTCCAGGTATAACGATTGATTCAGGTAGTACGCAGTTCTCTCCACACGTTCGCATGCTTTTCGTGTTTTCAGCAAATTACACGCATGATGAAAATGAAGGAGCGCGGCGGGTGTGAAACATAATTTTATTCTGGATGCTCCAGCACCATAAAAAAGACTTTTCTAGAAATCGCCCGCGTAGAATGCTGACTAGAGATTTGTGCTCTGGAATAAAAACTAACACTCCTATGGAAAATGCTTGTACAGTTAATGAGGTCGAATATCCATATGTTCGCCTATAACCGGAAGGTACCATTAATTTAGAACGTAACTATGAGATTGCCTGTTTTATCTTAAGCAGAATACAAGCAGAATGGGTTCAATAGTACAATGTTCAGTGATCTTGAAATGCATTATAATGACGTAAAAGACATCATACGAAAAAGAGAGAGAAAAGTAAATGTTTGTTCGACCATGTAACTGCGCCTTCTCCAACATTTAAAAGCGTCATCCTGATGGACCATGTTATAAAAGATCTACTTCGAAATGAAATTTGTGAGAGTATTCAGCAAACAGAGTAAGGAAGAGGCATCCGTCCTACTTAGGTTCGATTCTGGATGCCCTCTTGAAGAATTTTTTTACGCTCTATCACAACCAGCAACCACCAGCGTAGTTAATGTCCTTGCCTACATTAAGAAATTTTCGTCGTGAAATGAAATGCGCCCAGTACACGGAGATCAATCTTATTTTCCTTGCTACACTGCAGTGAGACGGTCTTTTCAGAAAATAGACACAGCGCTGGAATCGTTGAATCTACGATATCGAATGGCTGCTAATAATCCAAAAGAGGAACTGTGTACTTGAAGAAATATGCGTGTGTGAAACACAGATGATTACTTTCTGCTACAGCCTTGAAAAAGAACTCTTTCAAAAAACGCCTAGGCAACGCTCTCACCAGAGATTTAAGTATTCGCATAATTATCAAAGGTGCAACGAAAAATTATTGTCGAACGAAGGGGGTTATTTCTTCATCCCGTGCCGTCTTAAAGAAAAGAACCACTATTCACAACAATTTCCTAGAACGTTTAGCTAATACCACAAGGCTGATTAAGAAGCTTTATTCGGCGAAACCCTCGACGTCTTCGCCTTCTAACAGAATCATCGGCTCTGAAGAAGACAAAAATGTCAAAATGTAAGAAAGATAAATCTACTTTTATTAGGTCGTTCCACAAGTT
This sequence comes from Parelaphostrongylus tenuis, assembly GCA_019055375.1. Lineage (NCBI taxonomy): Eukaryota > Metazoa > Nematoda > Chromadorea > Rhabditida > Metastrongylidae > Parelaphostrongylus > Parelaphostrongylus tenuis. The sequence goes on along the minus strand of JAHQIW010003909.1, from coordinate 61,336 downwards.
GTGTCATTAGAGCAATAATCAGCAAATTTATTGACTAGAAAGCAACAAAATGCTTGAAATTTGTATTGTTTAATTGCACGTTTTCATGTGAACATCTTCCTACATAAACTGCCTAGATTTCTTTCAAAATAGGGCAGCCGTTGAAAAACATCCGCTGGCTACTCATGCATGAATGGAGTGTAGGGAAAAAAGCTAGTGAAGCGGCATTCAAAATTAACCATTTTGGGGGCCAAAAGATCCTTTTTGATGCTCATTGCGCGACGTCAAATCTTACTCAGTTGCTGTAATGACGGCATCGCGTCTCATGGGAAAGTAGGCAGACAGCCAGACATGCGCGCACATACATAGAGATGTCGTCCGCCTGACTGACGCGCAAGCGAAGGTGCGACTCCTCCTGAATATCAACAATGGTCCTCAGAGGGTTAATGGAGTTTGGAAAGATGATAGCTTGCAGAAAAATCGGCTCGCAGAGTTCAAAGATGGAGAGGACAGTCTAGACGATAATCAGGTTCGGGTCGTCCACAAGGAGCTCCAATTATCTTGCGCACCGATTCACTAGCTTTTCCCCCGTGTGTCATTCGTGCATAAGTAGCAAGAGGATTTGTTCCACAACAGCTCCATTTCGAAGCAAATATAGGCAAGTTGTACACCGAAATGTTCGTAAGTAAATGCACGATTGAACTATACCAAAATCATCTAGCTAGTAAATTTAGTGTTTATTGCTGTAATGTCAAAACTTATGTAGCTGCCTAAAACTGCAATGATTATAAGTAAGATTTTTTCAGCCGATATTCCGACGCTTTCATCTCCTAACACAATTATCGGCTTCGAGAAAGACAAACACGTCGAAACATAAACCAGAGAAATTCATATCTATCAACAATTCGTGCTTCCTCTTAATCGATAAAGAATATGTTGACTGATTGGCAAGGCCAATAAAGAAAAGCTTATTTTTATTTGCATTTGAATCCCACCATATAATGGAGGGACCGCATAGAAGTGCTAGAAAAAAAGTGCCCACTTCCCTACAACTAGGGGAATCGAGTAAGGTGTCGTACAATTTTAGGAGTAGCAGAACACACAATATATACGACGTTATACAGGTATGCGGTAGTAGAATTTCTGCAAGCAATAGGTGGGTCGATGTCGTTGCAGCAATGGCGTGTGTGTCGCAGTGGTCAAGGTGGTCTGCGTCGCACACAAGGTCGATGGTTCAATCCCGCGTCTAGGACTCGCCAAACCATCTATCTCTCCGTGGTCAGTAGTTTGGGGTTAGACTGATCTTAGACTTGTCTAGGAGGATAAGCATTACTAACTGGATGCAGCGGCAGGTCATCGCGACCCGCTTCAACACGTTGCCACAACGTTGTTAACACGGCCAGATGTGCAGCCAGTCACCCTCCCAACAAAGTTAAAAATGGAAGACGGAATGCATGGTGCATTATACTTTCACGTCCAGGCTTACGACGCAGTTGGCGCAATGGTTAGGGGTGCCCCGCGGCACACACATGGTCGATGGTGCCATCACGTGCCTAAGGCTCACCAAGCATCCATCCTTGTGGGGTGCTAGACTTGTCTGGGAGGATAGCAGCCTTCACTTGATACATCCGTAGGCAACTACCGGTATTTTTGAAGGTCACATATGCATTGCCCTAACGATGCCCTGATGAAGTCGGAAGGTATGGTACAGTCCTCAAGAATTCATCAACGCCGAGAGTTTCGTTCATTTCATAGAAGTTTGAGCTCATTTCGTTCCTGAGGACCTTCCTAACGTGTTCGGCTACGATATGTATCAATGTGTTATCCTCTCAACGGGATTATTCAGTCTGAAAGGGTTCCGACAGGAAGAACACCTCAAAAAATATTCATACTGGGATTCAGCATCGTACTGGCACCAAATCGGCCTCTGATTTACAAAAGACGGCGACCATTTGTTGAGTTGACTACGCGAGGAAAGCTCGTGGATAGCTAACTTCAGGACTTCACAGAAAAAAACAAATGGTTATGCCTGCAATCTACTAGCTACAGTAGCACACACACTGGGCATTCATGTCTACGAAGTCGGGTTATGAGACAAGTGGTAAAAGACGATCATATCTCGACTCATATGGACGTCATTAGAATCAGATCAAACGAACATACCTATGACACGTCTTGAGGAGTGTTCATGCTATATGCCATCAATATTGGGCTGGCGAGAGATCTTTCGGACTTTTTTGTTTTTGTGCAAGTGTGCTTCGTTTTTTTTAGTACATAGAAAGAACAAATTATTGATCAAAGTATTTCCGCTTTTGTTCGGTTATGAGGAGAAAAATGAAAAGCCGATCTCATTCGCTCGACAGTAACTATTCATAATGATTTTCAAAACCCGCGACATGGAGCTGTAGAAAGAAATTTCAGCTTTCGAATGATTACGAACAGACCTGTGAAAGTTCCTGTCCAGCGCATGGGGATGGTTTTTCGGAACCGTATATCCTATTCTCTTCTCACCGGGTGAACGCTTTTCACTGTGAGGGTCCGCATCGTCAAAGCTAATCCAATTTTCATCTCCCGTAATTAAACGATTGGCCCAAGAACGCCCCCTAAGTAACAAAAATTGCACTTTCATGTAAGAAAATTGATTGATGATCGCTCCAATCTCCCTTGCCTTCCCACGCCGCGATCAGTGAATTGGTTAAAGAGCACATGTTTGCCTGTTTGAATCAGTCTTATTTTCATAAGCACAGCGATGAGATTCCTGATTTCTAAGCTATCGTATGATTGCTACGAATCCAAAGGGATAGCTCTGCCTTGTGAGAGAAATTCGTGTGTAAAACACATACGTCTTCCATTTGTAACATCGTCGAAAAAAGCCTTTTCAAAAAAGAGCAGCGTACCTTCTAGCCTGAGATTTAAGCTTTCGAATGAATACTAACAGCCTTTTGTAAATTACTCTCCAGCTAATGATATCAAATATGTAGAGCTAGCAGAGCTATGTGTAGTCTATCCTAAAAATCGAACATAGTTTCGGAATTTTTGAGATTAATCAGCTTTCTGTAAAAAAAAACTCTATCAATTTCATATATTTTTGCCGATTGACCTCTTAAAATATAAAGTTACGGAAGCACAATTTTTGGTCAGCTTGTACCATGTGCAGGCGCTCAATGTGGGCTTCCATACTGTCGTCGCAGCCGTTCTGCACATCCTCACTGTTTTCGCTACCTCGGGTGGCAGGCGAACTGGTTGAAGAAGCTCACGATGTAGTACTTCTTACTTAGGAGGATACTCGTTCTCCAGCGTGCTTCAGCAATGTACCCCCCCCCCCCCTCCCTGTAGCGCTTGTGTGTGCCTCGGATGCGTTTCATCTTGTCTTGCAGGTGGGAACTGAGGGTGTCGCACTTGTTTGCATGCACCACCAGTGTCGTTTCGTCCTCCAAAACATTCCGTCTTACGTAGCGCTTCCTGAGCTTTATGAGCTTGACGTTCACCTTGTATTTGTACTTCTCGGCCAGTATTTGCTTCAGAATGACGAATGAGTGCCATTCGTTTGGAATGACCTGCGTGCTCAATGCAATGAAGTCCAAAATGACTTTGATCGATCTTGTTGATGTTGCGCATGTAAAAGATGAACGCGGTGTAAAGCCTTTAGCATCTCGCTCTACAAAATATTAGTACCACACCTCTGCACCAAGTTTCTATTTCCTTGGTGATGCTTAAAGAGAGCGAGGTGCACCTAGACGGTATCTACTATCTTGCGGAATCCTCTCAACATCTTCGAACATCTAAGAAACTCTTGGCACTGTTTGCGAAAGATTGCTAACAATTGAGAACAGTTCTCTCTTATTCTGCTCAAGCTCATGAATGGTAAAGAGTTTGTCATATACAAAAACTGATGAAACAGCAACTTTCCACTAGCGCTAATTTATCTATCAAATGGTTAAAAAGTACTGAAAAATAGCTATGATCAGACACTAAGCGAGTGAATAACGTTTGCATAGTGCAAAACGTAGTTGTCTTTTCGTTGCGACAGGGCGATAAAACGGAGTTTTTAGAAATCAATCAAACCACTGAAATTGTCGAGAGTTAAACAATCGTATGGTAAGTGAACATTTAATGCGGAAGCTTTTAAGGATACATGAATGACTAGCTGGTACTGATAGTACTTATAATTGAGCCGTTCGACAACACGTCATTGCGATTTGCCGGTCACTTAAGTTCTGAAGAATACAGCAGCAGATTCTAATGAATCTTTTCCCCATTTTGATTGTTAAAGTATTTTAACCTCTGCTTATACTCAACTAAACATCATCTATCGCTGCAAACAAGTATCACTGCAATGTTTCCTTTAAAATTCAGCATTTTTGAAAGGAAAAATTGCATATCAACTAAACTGAAAAGTTCTCATTTCGAATTGTCATTGAACATTTTCATGATATGTCATATACATTTATTCCTATTTCAATCAAACTATCTTTTATTTCCCATGTGAGCTACAAGTCGCCTTAATCAGTGCTATAAATGAATAAATCACTAAATAATCAATTTTGGTATCATTTTGTCATTCTGAAATAAACATTACTGTATGTTTAGTACAATTTTAATATTCTTTCATTCCGTTTGATTGCCCAAAGTTATCACAGTGACTGAACATTTTAACACGATGAATATTTTCTAGGAAAAAGGCAAGAAAACACGAGCACATTTTGCAGGGAGAGTGTTTTATACAGAACGTTGTAATGAATGGCGAAGATTTTTTGCGCAACTGGGCATTCTTCTTTCTAAAGTTTTGTTTCCAAAGATTTCTTTTGTATCATTCAGCGATTTCGTAATGGTGAAATATACAAGTGTAAACTTATATGGGAGCAAGTAATCTTCGTGTAGTATATGTGCTACGACGAATGCAGCGACTAAGTGTACACCTGGTGGTCCTCAACACCGAATCAGAATTGGCTCCACTCATATGATGAAATGGGAAGCGGTCAGTTTGGTGTGAACGCAGGAATTTCTCCACCTTGTCCACCACCGTCAAAATCAGCGGCCGTCTACAATCCGTCATCACTCACATGTGGTGCTGAATTTCTATGGAACTACTTCCCATGGGGTATGTTCATGATTCAGCAGATCTTAATCCTTAATGTGCTTTTGTGCACTCACTATTCCTAAAATATCTGGCGCGCTATGAGTCAAATATGAGGCTTATAGCCAAAATTGCTCCATTCTTTTCGCAGTTGAAAACGTGGTTGCTTATCCCTTATCATCATTATGTTCCTTGTGACTCTTTATATGCAGCAAGTTGACAAATTGTCGCTAAATGAATGTTGGTTAAGACATTCATGACCATTTTTTTCGCTCTTTTTCTAGCGTGAGAACTTCGTGCGCAGAAGAAAATAATCGGGAGTAATGTGAGTATAATTGGCAAGCACCATCACTAACAAGCTAAGGTCGAATTTTCTACATTTAGTTTTAGGTCCTTAAGAACGTAACCCTGCAGCACCCTTAATGCACGCAGTGGCAGGAGGACGGTATTATGAAACTTATGATGCTACACACTGTTGAAAACAGTACGAAAACCTGATTGTTGTTATATGTGAGCAAATATCCTCGTATAGCATACATAAGTCTCTGGAGTGATATCACATCATAGAGGACATTGTTTCTTCGGAGAACTTAATTAAGTAGATCTATTTTGGGGCGTCCCAATCTCCGTAGTCGTCCCAAAGGCCCAGACGAGTATGAGCCGAAAACAACTTTCATCCTCCGGAGAGGATGAAAAAAACCAAACACACATGTTGCGCGAAGATCTAAGGTAATCGATAGCAATTAAATGTCGAGGAAAAAAAATTCTTTACCGAATAGGAGTTCAGAGAATCTTGTTTCATAAACAATATCCGCCTTCGCAAAAAGCTCAATTGAGGATGACAATAAACCCGAATCAAAATTGGACTTTACATCTATTATTCCTCCCGAATTGTCGCATTAATTAGCCTCTTCAGAATCACGTGCACTAAAATGGCAAACGGGCTTTTTCGTTGTTTCCTCGTTCAGCACGGGTTTTTCACTATGATTTTGGTAGCCATTCGATAGTTGAAAAAATTGCAATTTTGATACCATTTTTGATTTTTGAAAACGCTTTCCCAGCGAGCTCTAGCAACGAGGAGAATATTACGTTTTTTCTTCGGAGTGGGCAGTGTATTTTGCATTCTTGTTTGCTTGGCGTTTCACCAGACACAGCTCTTTCACTAGAGATTTAGCAAGTTCGCAGATTCTCGAAATCGGCGGGAATGCGAGACGTAAAGCTGAATGGCGATGAATTGCGATTCGTCACAATCACACATTCACAACTGCTCAATTATCAAAAAACAGTGGTACAACGCAGCACTTTTACAAGCAGCTCCTCACTAGTTCTCTGACAAGCGCTCATTCAAGTACACAAAGGGAGGCGGGTCGCAGACGAGTGATGGTGATAGTAAAGGCACTGCTACCTGACGTGCTAAGTCCAGATGTGGCGGAACAATGGGAGGCGAAGTTTTGATTGGTAGCTGACACGGATTAATGACAGGCGGTAGGTAAAAAGGTGAATGAGCATTGTGATACATATAAAACAGAATGAAACAGTGCTGCAAGATTTGTCAGCATGGAGAAATTTGATTTGCGATTGCAGTTGAAATACTGCAGCCTTTTCATATTTCAGTCACAAAATTCTATTTCATTAAACATTCGCTGAACTGTTAAAATTTTAGATATTCTGTATGAATGATGCGCCGTGTCTGCGGTCACTCATTAGTGACAGAACAGACACTACAATGCTCATTTTTGGTTCAACAATTCTTCGGATTTTTTGCTGCGTAACACATATTCACTCTGTACTTAATCCAAGAAACTCAAATAGGAAATTTAGAACCAGAATCTTCTATACACTTGCGGCAAAAAAAATTTCCTCTCGAAAAGGTTCGTTACAATCTGAGACTAAAAAATGTCTATTCACGTTTTACCGACAAGTCTGCAAAAGCTCGTACCACCTATTAAGACGGCAAGTTCCAAGTTTAAAAATTCTCTTTCAAGCAATATGGTTACACATCAAAATAGGCTTGACATAAACTCAAATTACTTTTAAATGTCGACAAAAACGGTTTATACCTTTATCTCGAGTGCTTTGTTTAGACCACGCTCAAATTTCAATATATCATTTCATCATTATTTGAGCCAACATGTCATGTGGTCTGGTAAGGGCTCTTGTACAGCCCGAGACACGTGTTTCGTCCTTACAGACTCATCAGCCGGGCAGAACCCGTCGTCTGTCGATCTTTTTATAGTCAGTTCTCTCGGGAGCCTTACACTCCTTATATATAGTTATCGACGACGTACGCTTTACACTCTATTTCAGGTGATACATTCACCTTATGATAAAAGTACCAGCCAATGAACAATCGAGTGCACAACACTCTGTCTTAGGTGAATGTTTCACCTGACATAGAGTGTAAAGCGTACGTCGTCGATAACTATATATAAGGAGCGTAAGGCTCTCGAGAGAACTGACTATATAAAGATCGACAGACGACGGGTTCTGCCCGGCTGATGAGTCTGTAAGGACGAAACACGTGTCTCAGGCTGTTCAAGAGCCCTTACCAGAACACATGACATGTTGGCTCAAATAATGATGAAATGATATATTGAAAAACGGTTCACATGATAGACTGCACTAATTTACAATAAAAAAGTAAAATACCAATCACACCTATTAGAAATGTTAGACAATGTCTCTTCTACAGAATAACCACAAGTGTCTTCTTGGCAGTGAGACTGCCTACTCATTCGTGAAAAGCTAAGAGACATATCCATTAGAGCTCAAGACGAAAGTGAGTGAAACCCAATAGAGCCGTATTAGGACAACAACTTTTATCTTTTTACCTATCACTAGGCAAACAACCACTTCCTTTGAGCAGTCAGCAACAGAATCACCAATTGAAAAACAACAATGAATCAACAACACTTTTATTATGGATTTGACGAACGTGATTGTGCGCAGGTTGCCGCAACGGATCTCTCATGGAATCAAACAACGTTTGTGACTACTACGAAGTGATCAACACAATGTTAACAGTTCATAATGGTGCATTAAATGTGAACCTAAGTCCAAGGTGCGCAGAACTTCGGATATCTAAATGATTGAGAAGAGCTACGCTTTGTAAGGAGCAGTGATTATACACATAGGCAATTCACATCCACATGAACTACAGCATTATAAGATCAGGATTTTATACAGCCAAGGGAGGTGGAAATCGCAAGCGAGCTCCAAGTCATGTCCAAGTCTGTAGACGAATGGAGCTGATAAGGACGTTCTTCCTTCTCAAGATTCTGCTTCGGTTTTAGCTGTGAATATCTGTCAAACAAAACACTGCCCAAATTCTGTGGAAAGTAGTTTCTGGTTGCCAATTGGAAGGCACGAGTCTTTGTATTATACGGACTCACGGCCAGCTGGTGTTGAGAAACAGAAGCTGGCTATTGTTGCACGATTGCATCGGCCAGCTAGTTTGAGAGACACGACACGGCTTATGTGAATCACTGCTCGACGAATAACCATAGTGACCATCTGTAAGTAGACACATTGATAGTAAAGAGCATAAGAGATAAGAAAAAATAGCAGCTAGTCCGCATAATAACTGCTATAGTATATATAATATATATGTATGAATATGTACATGTAATATATATATATATGTATAAATTTGCACGCATGTATGTATATATAGCTTGTCTTATAATTTCTTTCGCGTTTTGACGATTTTGTTAATTTAGCCGTAAGTGTTTTAAAGAATACGAATTCATTTTTATTTGACCGCCTCCTGCAATTGGAGGACGTTACAACATACCCAATGATGTACAATCGTGTAGAAAAACTTTTGCGCCCGTTGCTACTTGAACCCAAGCCGTTGACGGCTCGCTGTTGGCAGATAACGCGCTGTAGCGTAGAAAGAGTGGTGTCAAAGCGGCGTCGCTAGTGCAACGGTTCAATACCCGCTCGAGAACGGGGTTGGCGATCAAGAAGATGCTCAGATGACCTTTGGGCTGGTTGTAATCTTTGATTTTTTTTACTCATAGGGGTGCTTCATGGAGCGGATGATATGATATTTCAGTAGATCAATATCAGGAGTATACACTGGATATGCCAAATGTATTGCGTATATGATACATATACATATGTACTACACGACGACTCGCGGTAGTTCACCCATTCTCGTAGTCGGTGCAGCTATTCTCCTAAGGCAGTTGGCACCAAATCACCGACATCGGGAGCAGGAAACGCTTTGTGAGCTCTGAGCGCATGACTGAACCATCGATCAATTTATTATGCATTGCATGGCGAATCTAATCAGTAGAATACAGCCTAGACTTGGCAAAGCCATTCAACCCAGTAAGCTCTGCGCAAGCCACAGGCGGTACTTTTTCGCCATTTCCACCGTGTTTGAGGTCTTCGGTAAAAAAATATCCTTTGCTTTAAAAATACGTTTCGGTAGTTGAGCGGTATATTTTGTTTTTCAAATAGCTTCTTATGACGCTGTAACAGTTGATATAAGATTTTGTTTCACACTCAAAGACTTTGCCGAGTAAAAGATTTTTTATGACTATGCTTTAACTAGCAGGTAAACAAAATTTTATGAATTTAAACAGTCTACTTGGCTTTCAGGAAGGTCTTCTTAGAGCTCTGTAATGCTGAAAAGAAGATCGCGTTTTACACATTCAAATTACGGCTGTTATCCGCAGCCTTTTAAGAGTAAGGCGTTTTCTTAATTTTCTCAAGTGGTTTGTAACTTCCGATAGCTTAAACCTAGAAGATTTCTGCGATATGCTGGGGTTCTAAAAAATTCTTTTAGTGCGTTGCAACAGCCAAGATAGAACTATGCTTTACACTTATGGCGTGTCGGCATATTTTTTGCTGAAAAGACCATTTCCTTCATTCTTTGGACTTTTAGTAGCCATTTTATAGTCCGAACTCTGTCGATTCTAGTGATGCATATCGTTTTCTGATAGAACTTCTTATGAGCTGTAGCAGCCAAAGGACGACTAGGAGTCGTGCACTGTAACAATGGCACCAGGCCACTATCCACTGTCAGCATGTGGATGGGATTTGGCAACATTGGCACCAGGCCAACGAGCCATCTCAACATTTGACACATTGACTGAATCATTGCAAGTCAACCGCCTTTCAACTGTCTTTTGCCTCTCATCGAGTTCACTTGATCATGAGCATTTCTTCGCCACCAACCACGGAAAAGGAAACCGCCGTCCTCCTACAAGAACACGGTGTATCAAAAAGCGTACGTCTGAACAACAAAGGGCAACGAATGAAGTTTCAGTTTTGTTTACGAATTATTTGAAGATCTTACAAGCATAGGTGCTGCGATGGTGTGATTTTGTAGTAGCGAATTGTTTCGAAAACACTCATCTTTTTGCTTTTACTGCTCCTTGTTTCTTCTATAGTTGCACTGAAGAGTCAACTTTGTTTGAACGTTCACGAAAAGTCTCGGCATGAACCGCAGCTGAGAAGTGAACCACAAGGCAATCGTAGACTGATTTCTTAAAATCACTCTCAGATCGAATCGAAGTTTTCTGACCTCGCCAAAGCGATTTTTATTTTAGTGTGAGTTCATCAAACCTTGAAACGCAATAATTTATTTTCTTTGAGTCTTTCTTCGAGAAACTCATAACCGTGTAGAAAAAATTCTAAAGTATCAGAGACATTCCAGATCTTTTCTCAAAACTCCGCATATGATTCGTGCCGCAAATTGATATTACAGCTAGTACACACACTCTAGCAGACAAGAAGTGCTCACCGAGTGCGAGATCTAATCTTCTTTTTGGCGATACAGAGCTCTGAGAATTCCTTTCTAAAAACCAAACACATCGTTGGAATATACAAGCAAGATTTGCATCATCTAATCATATAAATTTGACTATGGAAAAATTCTATTCGGTACTAAATGCTTGAATGTAAAACAAACTTTTTCGACTTCTGCATAGCCGGAAATAAGCCATTTAAGAATTAGATTATGCCATTCAAATTCACTCGACTTGAGCTACTAGTAATTTACTCAATATGTTATTACTGAAAGGGTCAAACAGGGTGGAAACAACGAAAAACTACCCCACATGCCTAATAGATCAATTTTACAAATAAAAATAGATTACCTTGGAGTAGATGGAGAATATACAGGATATCAATAAGAAGATTGACGCACGACAACGAAAGCAATAAAAGAGTGGCATGCACAAAGAGAGCTCAGTAGCACAAATTATGCAGTTTCTCACAGTTCTCAGTTTTTAAACGGCATTATGTTACCGTGTGTAGATGCGGAATGAAATTGCCTAAATGAAGGTAACACCAACAAAGTGAAGCTACTGTGAATCAATAGAAGCAATAACCAAAACTAAGCACTCAACTTCAGTAAAGTCCATAGAAAAATACCTTGCTCTGTGCTGGATGTGTATTGACTATATCTGCCTAGGAAGCAAAAAATAAATCCTTCTATTCAAAGAGAAAGAATCAAATGCATATAAAAATCAAAAACACTCAAGAGTCGATGATATAGTATACAGTAAATATGGGTGACGAGTGTTCAAGACGTAAAAATGAGACGAGGAGCGTTGCATGTGTGGATGATTCCCGACTGCCTGTAGGAATTTCTACATCACCACAATCTAAATTTTCAAAGCTGTGATGGCAGCAGGCAAAAGAAATATTATACCCTCAAAAGCAGGAAATCTTTCCATAGAATGAGTGGTGAGACAGCTAGATTATCATCAACTACCTTCATGGGTTCGAAACGGTTAAATTTTTACTTATCAGTGTCGGGAAAGAAAATTATTCGTGGGTTCTTTCTAACCACAGGGAAGCAAAGAAAAAGCCGACCTTATCTGATGGAGAAGAAATTTTAGGAGTGTTGGTAACCATTCAAAAGCTAAGACTGCAAGCTATGGGACAACTTTGCAGGCTTTTGAGAAAGCCTTTTTTTGACGTCGCCACAGGAGATTTCTTGCTCAAATACGAACATATTTCTCGCCGGACAGAGCTCTCACTTTGGAGTATTGACGATCATTCGATAGCGTAATCGTTTCTAATGCCAGTGATGTGCATATATCCTAAAAAGACCATTTTTCCGGAAAGCAGTAGGTAAAATAAGCTGGCTTGCAAATGTGATAAGGTGGCTGTTGACCACTCGTAACCGGCTGGCAGATGCGTCCACGTGAATAGCTGCAGACGCGATGATCAATTGATTTCCTAACATGAAGGTGCATTGTCAAAGTGTATGAACTGTGGAGAAGATCTCAGTCAAGACAGCTTTGTTGGATCTGCAGATCATGCTCCAGAGGTGTAGAGCATAATGCGGTGGATCACTCGAACCGCACGGTAGATCGACAATTCTGGCCTTCATTGTAGGTTAATTTTGATTAGGTGATGATACCTTCGAGTCACTGTTGGAAGCAATTAAGAAGTTCTAGCCTCCGGCATATTAGCATAGAGATCATAATGATCATTGATGTCCGAAATCATGGCAAATAAAAGTATTTAAAGTCTTTTTATAGCAGAGTCATACGTTTTACGAAATGATTCCTGACGCCAATGCTTTTTCGATCCTATGAACGTGTAGAGAAGTGTTTAGAGCGAAGTAATACGTCAGCTCAGTGGTGCGTCAGCAGTCATGTGACTCCCACACTACCGCGAGGTGAATTAGCCCTAATCGTCCCTTCCCACAGATCGAATTCAACTTATTCTACGTCCCTGTGTTGCAGGGAAACGATTTTATAGGATATGAGCACAACATTGGCATCCGGAAGCTCTACGCTGTCTCATAATTACTAAAATCCCAAAGAAAATGTCCTTTTCGGTAAAAAGTACGCGCTAATCTTACGTGGAGATCAGAGCAGCACAGAAGATTGTTTTGAAAAACCGGTGGCGTAGGCGGTAGCGTGAAGTCCTAGCTTTTGAATGATTGCCAACACTTCTGCGAAAAGTTCCTCTCTAGCGAATGAAATCGGTTTTTCATGTTTTCCCTTATAATCACAAGAACCCACTCGTGCTCATATGGACGTTAAAAATAAGACATTTTGTCGCGATCGTTGCCACAAAGCCGTCGATCACAAAACTTGGAAGGCGATGCGTTCCGCACGCCTATCCATGCTAGAGGCGTTATTATGATGAGCCCCTCAAATCCTTGAATAGGAAAGAGGATAGTAACAGAATAAGCAATTCGTGTGCTTTATCTAAAGTCTGTCAGCAATAGAGGCACGAAAAACGACTTTAATACTGTGCTCTCAAATGTATATCGGCCGCCGAAAAATTCACCCCCAATTGCAAGATATGCCTGGTGTGTTTGGTGAGAATTTGTTCAGTGCGGAATTATCAAAGTTCATTATGAGTTGAACATTCATGCTCAAAGGCTATGCAGTGAGGTAATCAACAATGCACCTGATGATACACTTTCGGAAGAAACTGAACTCGAAACGTTCTGAACACTTCATACCTAAAGATCGACGTTAGTTTCTATAGTGGCTGATTTACAACAAGAGGCGACATGATTATCTAGGATAGTAAGAACGAATCTCACCAATCCAACATTATATCGATCATAATAAACCTACATGACAGAAAGAAACGATTGTTTGTGATGATCGGCCAGCACTCGACCACAAAATCATCCAACGTTATCATGTATCACCTATCAAGTATCACGGTGTCTAATAATTATTTTTGAGCCACGCACGTCAGTCGTCTATCAAAGAGGGCTGACTTATAGAGCCCGATACACGTGCTTCGATCTTGCGATCTCGTCACTTACCCTTTCTCGTCTTTTGTCAATCCTATGTGGGTGCTCCAGTCCTCACATAAGAGTTAGCGACGACGAAACGTTTTACACTTTTTGTCCAGTGAAATTATCATCGAACACAGAGCGTTGTACAGTTGATTGTTCTTGGATAGTATATTTAATACGCCATGCTGCTATGCTTTATATACCATGCATACACAATGTTACTTACAAAGCGTTGGGAATCACAGAAGAACAACTCCAAAAAGTACTTTATTTAGTTACTGATTATTTCTCAGTTTGGGACAGCCTTATAAGAAATTTCGTTGCAGAACTCGAAACGTTTCAGAAGTTGAAAGGATGAAAGAAAAACTTTCGTGGAGTCACAAAAAAGGCAATTTTTCCAGGATACTTATAGACAGTGTATAGTTTAGGCACCAGTGGCCTTCTAATGAAACAAATATGAAAGTTACTTAAATTAGAATATTGATGCACAACACTTTTTGCAACACTAGCACCTCCAACACTTGCTCAGATCTATAGGGAAACCCGTCCCATATTTGTCGCAAATAAACAATAATAGGACGGCATATTCATATAGAAGAATTTAGGTAAGGGGGCAGTAGTGTAATGATTAGTAAGGCGGCGTATAAAGTAGCAGTGTGATAAACATGGAACTGGCTCTTATCTGCTCTCTCGCAGAGCCAATTGCAATTGTGGGTCGTGATAAAAAATTATCAACGGAGGTGATTCATACAACGTCTCTAACGACAAAACGAACCAATAATTTTCTCGTACTCCGTACTACTTAACAGTTCAAAAGTCATAGGATGTACTTCGTAAGAGTTTCTACACACGATCACAGATTTTTACTTTCATCTCCGTGTGATTCACCACTGCTGGCAAAACCGATTCCCACAGCTGGACTTATCAGACTACGATGTTGTCTCCAGAATGTTACAAATGTGTCACGTATTGCCTAAAAATGAGCAATACTAGAATACTGTTTATGCTCCATAGATCTTCAAGAGAAAGAGAATGGATACTATGGTATGGCCGTACAGAAGCTTTTGCTATGGTTGGAGTAATCATAACACATAAGCGGCACTATGAACATTAATTACACTTTCTCTTCAGCGGGTTGGAAAACTTTTCTGTCACATAATATATGTATACATATCCAATATATCCACTCGAAAGCAGATCAGTGAGGTAGGAGTCAAGCAAGAAAGCACCCTAAAATATACTACATTTGAATTGAACAACTAGAAAGGTAATAAAGGACAATGCTTCCGCCATTGATTAATTTGAATGAGTGTGCATGCATTCGACCTATCAGATATCATTAAAGGTGATTTGATGCACAACTTACTTCAGAGTAACTGCTGCCGGCCTACCGATGCGACAAGCCAGCACTGCCATTCTTCCAGACAACAGTGGTGATTGTGTGTCGACTCGGAAGATATATGAGGCATGGCACTCCGCCGTCGCTGGATCGAAGAGAGGAGCACTTGTATAATGCAGGGGATTCTAACAGCTACGCTACATCCTACCCATTTCATGGATAAAATGCGATAAACCAGAGAAGTTTCTGATACAAAACTTATATCAAAGTGAAAAGTTATGGTTCTTATACAATTCTGGAGAGTTGAGAGTACTTATGGGTTATGAGTAATTATTTCACAAGTTGTTCATAAGTAGTTATGAGTAATTATTTCATAAACCAAAAACTTCACGACTTATTAAGTTAATAGTGGTTGAAGGGTTCCGTTGGTCTGAGTTAGACCAAATTTGAGAGATCCTAAACAAAACAACTAACTGGATTTACGTCGATTCTACAAACACATTTGTTCGCTAACTGGTTCAGAAATTTTCACATTGTGCCGTTAATGAAAGATGTTTAGCTCTGGATTATACCAAATAGGATAGAGTTGCAATTCCGCATTACTTGCTACTCCAAAGAATTATAGAGATGGAATTAGAGCGTTCTAGTCACCACCGGTCCATGCATACGGGAACATAGTGTAACAAAAGGAGAATTGGAATGCGTGATAAACTATGACTGAAACTATACTCATAGCATCTACTGACGGCATGTCAAACTATTTGAGACTAGTGCGCAAGCATTTACAAGTGTTATTATAGCAGAGAGACTGCCGCTTTCACTCGATAAACTCACCTGATCGAACAAAATTCTTTTCATTAAACCACTTTCAGCGGTGGCATGTGTTAATAAAGAAACCCAATGATTAATAGTGATGCGCAAACTTTAGCGTCGGACGAGACCTGAACCCGTATTTCAACCCATTCAAGGGAGTGGGGGCATTCTATATCTAGCACTACCGACGTCTGTTTTGCCATCACTCTTGGTGCATATAGGTGCGCTATAGTGTTTATGGAGTGGCGGCATAGTAGGCGTCGGTAGTGCAAGGGATAGAGCGCCCGTCCGCAGGATAGGTTGAAGTGCGCGTTCGAGTCTCGGCTGACGCAAAAGTTTTGCACATCCACACTACATTCTGGGGTATATTCTGAACTCATCTGATTGTTTATCAAAGCTTAAGAAAAAAGTAGGCGTAAGCTTATGATATTCAGAGAAGTGTAAGCGCGCTGATTTCATAAATGAAATAAAAACTGATATCCACTTGCCATATGCAATGAACAATGGGCAATTAGTAATCAAAGAACAGCAGTGAAGCTAAAAACCCGTGTTGTGGAATTGCCAGCCGAAAGAACGTGTAATAGAGGTCAACATATTCCTTTTACACGAAGACATATTAGTAACCAGGAGGATGACGAGTAGTGTTCTCTAGGTAGCAAAGCAACAACTTTTCCTTCAGCTACGTGCGTCACTACCACTTTTTCAAACACCTTGCTTTTTTGATCTCAGCAATTTCTCTCTTTCAAATATATCTCTAAATTTCTAGTCGGTAGCTTTTCGAAATTCAGCAATCACTGCGTATGCTTTGATCAAGTCACACTAAAGAATGCACAGTGATGTAAACACATTTATTCAGAATGCAGAGATAATATCCCAGACATTGATCTCTAAGACTAACTTTTCAAATGTTATTGTATGCTTATTGAATACAAAATCATGTTCTAACGTAAACAAACTGAACAAAGAAATCTATCAAATCTGTAACATTTCGCACTTTATTGAATAAACCAGTAACACGAGCTCGATAATAGTGAATACAGTCGGCTAACGTTATGACGCATTCGCTTTCTTCAGAGCGAATGATTCAAGTCGACTGCTGTGTGCACTGATTTGAGCCTATTGCACGTGCGTCCGCCTGTGGTTCGGTAATAGAATGCTTTCCACGGAGGCAATTCGGGTTCGATTTCCGGCCAATGCATAGAATATGCTGGATTAGATGGGGAAAGCGTAGGGTTAGCCTATGGCTGATGCTCTCAAACCAGCCTGAAACGTGTTACAGTGATGCAATTGAAACCGAAGGACATCTACTGTAAATCTGGAGTAAATAGAAAATTTTTGAGAAAAACTTGTGAAAACCAGTTGCATCAATATCCACAGAGTTTTCACATTGGTTCAGTTTTCTAAAGCTTCATAACTTTGTAAATATATGAACAACGACAGCCCAAACAATCGGCTTTGTACAACATCCCGATCCATTTTTCAATTATTCAGGTAAAAAAGCCTTTTTCGCTTCTTCCAGAAATTTTGTAGCGATTTGATAGCGAAATCTTGGTAACTTAGACACCGCTCCTAGTTGTGAAAGGGTGTGAAAAGGCGTTCATTGTGCACCAGAATAATTGAAATTGCATGATTTCGATATCATTCAGTTGCACATTTTCTTGTGAACATTTTGGCATACAACTTGCCTGTGTTTGCTTGAAGATGGAGCTGTCGCAGGAACAGTTTTGCTTTGTTAGTCATGAACAAATGGTGCTTAGAGAGAGAATGTCAGTTAAGCGGCGCGCAAAATCAGTGGAGCATCCTGTGAATGGCCTAAGCGCGAGTAATCATCCCGAACGTTCTCTCCATCTTGAGCTTTGCACACCACTGCCTGGCTAATCATCCTTTCTGTCGTCGTATCAAAGCCCCAGGCTCCTTTGGTCTTCGCGCCGTTTCTCTAGCATGTTATTTACTACTTGCCGGTCATGCATGAGTAGCAAGCGCACTCCTTCCGCACAACAGCTACATTTTAGAGCAAGCATAGGCAAGTATACCAAAATATTCGTGAGAGAATGCACATGTGACTGATTTTGAGACCATGCTAATTGAATTAGTGCTTGTTAATAAACTTGGTCTATAATGTTCTAATGAGAAGACTCTTGGAGCGACCTAATAATAAGAAAAATAGTCACTTGAGCGTTTCAAATTTCGATGCTACACTCTTATCTGTTCACTTAACTACCGACTTCGAGGTGACGAACTAAACTCATTGATTATCACGACATTTGAGCAAAGACTAAATCAATAACCTCATTCATTCATAGATTGCTACCGTTGTCAAAAGACGTCATGAAAGTTCATTAAATCAGGCCTATTTCTTGATATAAGCTGCAGATTACAACGCTAACCATCTTACCTGTAGGCTCGAGATACCTCTGTCGTTTCCATGATTGCCATCAAACCTGGCTCTGCAAACTACGTGCCATACGGCCACCATCTGGCAAGGTAGAATTTTGATCTTGCAAAGTGTAACCAGAGATTGGCCCGCTCTAATACTGTTTTGAACCTAGAGATAAGTCACAAATCAATGGAAGAATTCAAGTTTGTATAACATACTTTGAAGAGATTACATTTTGAGTTCAAAGCATTTTTGTCAACCTCAGGGCGGACGTTTTGGTATTATATAGTGGAATTTCGATTCTAAAGAACTTTATCGTGAACAAAGGCTGATATTTCTAAACTTTCCTCCTAGACGTATTTTTGGTGCAAAAACGCTTTCGCATCCCAACAATCTTCACTTTTAACGCGCTATTGACATGGCGTGCAGTGTGCAGCATCACTCCAAATAATCTATTCATTGTATTGCAATTTTCAGTAAGTGTGAAATCTTCTGGCTACTGCATGGAATTAGAGCTACCGAAACTCAGAGATCTTTGTCGTAATATTTGGTTACAGAAACACGAAATGGTAATATAAGTGTTTATTTGACACTTAACTCATTTGTAGCTACGAATGGAGGTAGACTGTATTCTACACAAAAAATGAATGATAAATATGATTGAAATATGGGTAAACGTGAATAGGAAGAGTGTGCTTTGACAGTCTGAAAACTGTAGCTAGGTAAGATTACGGCTTTTCACTTGAACACCGCGCTGTTCTAGAGAGAGCACTGAGGTACTTCTACTGCCGATAGCCTTGCTAAAATCTCTTCTGTCATATTCAGCCAATTAGTGACTATGATCATTTCAATAAACGCTACGCGGTTGCCGAATGCGCAGGGCGCACTCCAATGATAACGTGGTAAAATCCTAATGAAATCGCGATATTTGGCCCTAAGAGGTGTTAGAATGTAATGGAAGGGACTTTGATAAGGCTATCGGTAGTAAGAACAGCGCCAACACTTCTTCTAGCACTCCTTTTTTCGATACATTTCGAACTATTTGGACATTTCGATGGAACCTTATAGTTATGTGTATATCACTCATATACATCTTTCATTAACTATGTCAACAATCTTGTAGATTTTTTTTGTACATTGCCACAGAAGGATATCGTCAAATATTTGTGCAAGAATTGAGCAGTAAGCAAAAATTTGACCCGATAAGGGAGTTGAAGCGCGTTTCATCCATATTGTGGACGCGTGTCACCACTGCACCACCGAGGCCACCGTTGACTCACCACTCATTCTTCAATAACTTTCTATGATAGCTATCAGCCACCAACGATTATGGATGAAACGCGGGCTCAGTTTCCCTTAAGGTCGATTTTTGGTTACTCCTCAGTTATTTCAGGAATATTTGAAACATCATAAAACCGCGAAAAGCAGTTAAAACATAAAAAATCATGGAATTATGCTGTCAAGTAATTGATTACGTTTTCATTACGTTTTCGTGAAGTCGAATATTACGACATATATTCTTCAGCTCTAATATCTTCTTATTTTCTTCAACAGCTTAAAGCTATATAGTGACTAAAAATTACAAGAGAATGAAGTGATTTTTTACACGGCATGCTATGCCACTTCATTGATAACTTTCAATAGCTTTTTAAACATGCGCACATCAGGAGTTGGAATCTTCATAGAAATGAGGAGAGACCTTATTCTATTCTTCTACGGGTTAACAGCTTTGTAATCAGTATGCATACTAAGACCGTATTATCACTGCAACCATCGTCATTGGTCAGTGGCACTAACTGTATGTGCTTGACGTACTCTCTTCCAAATGGTGTTCTAGGGGGGAGGAGGCGTAGTCGAGTGGTTGTGAAGCTCGTAGCGGCGCACGTGTAGTTGAGCCCCAACCCCAACTCCCCACACCAGTCAATACAACGTCCCATGGAACGCCACAGCCAGACTATCCTCGAGATTGCAAGGAGACTTGCTCAACCAGTATTCTACGACATATTAGACGTATTAGGATCCGCACAGTGAAAAAGTGCCATTCTCATTACGATTTCCTACACTCCGCTTAATTTCATCACTCCAAAAAACGTTAACCCTTTGACGACCAGCGGGACGTTTCGTGTCACAACGCGCGAACTCAAATCCCCTCAGCTGGTGTAGTAGCGGCGACGCGCCCCTTGAGAAGGCGGCTTATTTCAGGAGAAGACAGACGTCAGGCAGCATGATGAATGTGAGGAGGCGAGCTCAGTTTCTGAGGAGCATTTACATCATAAAATGATGGATTTTATTGAAAAAGCTTCTACAGAGATAATCTTAGTTATAGAAGCATCTACATCTTCTATATTCCAAAACCACTGTTTTTTGAATAGTAGCAGGTAAAGGTATAATAATCGTGATGTGTGAACTTGGAGCAGCACCTACCGTTGGTGTTCACTTGCTGCATGTCCAGAACATGCAGCTCATTCAGTGGAACAGGATAGCTCCTTATTTCCCACTCCAATGTTTGCTGAAACTTGTCGAGTTAATCGGGATTCAATGGACTATCTAAATAAAAGTACTTCAATACCTCTGTTAGGAAGCATACGTTTCCTAATACATTCGGTGGCCGATAATAAAGCATTGTTCTAAAAGATATGAACTCAGTTAACTGAAGTATTCATCAATTCTTCGATATGGCTAAGGATTTCGAACAAAGCAATCACGAAATGTAGGACAGACCAATCTTCCTAGAAAAAAGAGAGGAAGGCTTTTTCTCTAAAGGGTTTGACATGGCTCGCGACGACCGCATATTACCCTCGTACGTCCAAAAATCAACCAGAAAAATCCATTAAATTTGCCAGCTATTTCATGACATTGGCGGAACAAGATCACTTTAAAGATGTTTTTCTATGGCCGAAGTAGCCTCCACTAATTTTTTGAATCTCGCCAACTGCACTAGTTCTAACATCTACATCAAATAACGAATGAAAATCGAAGGCGATCACTTATGAATTAGCAACTATCGTTCGCTTTATTATCTCGAATTAGAGCGTTTTTCTCTGCACTACAATAGCGCGATGTATCGAGTAGAGACAAAAGATGTGAAATGCCTAATAAATCAATACCTTCTTCTCATCTTTCAAATTACTAGCCGAGAATGGAGCTGTGTCCTCATACACTTATGGGACTCCAGCCGGTGAGTTGTGTTGCTCCTCTTCGTTCAACTGGAAAGTACTCGAAACGGATGACACAGACTCAATACCTATTATGAAATTAGAAGTAGTCACAAAGACCTGACCACAATCAAAGCTCTCACGGCAGAATTGAAATTAGCAGAAAAACGATATTTTGATAGTTCCTCTCGATTTACAAACTTTCAAAACGGCTTAAAATTTATAAAGATATGAGAAAGTTGAGAAAGTGCACTTACATCGATGAAGGAAAGAGCCATTGCGTCGAGGATCGCTGCCCGACCCTCGGATTTGAGCCCAAGTCAAGCGTGAATGTCGGCGTTCCTTTTGCCGACTTGCCCTATACAAATTGTGCAATTTTGCGTCGGCTTCTCATGACGGCTGAACTCGTCCGCGCAGCAATCAAAATTCGTTCAATACCTCCCTCCCACGATGCCAATTTTCGCTATTGCAATATTATTTTTCATTCAAACAAAAAGACTGCAGCGACTGTAACTTCAAAATTCCCCTAGGACTCATTGACAATTGGACATCCCAGGCTTTGCTCAGCAGTCGTAGTATGGCACAGCTCCAGATTCTCACAAGCAACGTTGTGCTAGTTTTCTAACAATCGCTTATTCAGATACACTGGAGGCGAATCGCAGACGAGTATTGAAGGTGGAAGCAGTGCTAATTGTTATGCTACGCCTAGCAATGGTATATGGACAGGAGGCAAGATTACGATTGGTGGTCGAGGCAGATTATGACTGATGGTAAGTTTACAGAAGAATGAGCGTTGCTATAGATAAACAGTTCGGAGGAAAGTTTTCTTTTCACTTGTGCTAAAATCATTTATCGAAAAAATGAAAGTATCGCTGTAGCTGAATTACACAGGTCAGAGCTGACGGTTGATATCGTTAAAATCAACTAATATCAAACCAGCAAGTGTCGCCGCAGCTGTATAACGTTTTAGAGGAAATGGAAGAATTTGAGATCGTTCTCGAAAACGTCGCTCAAAAACATTCAGAAGATGTGTTGCTGAATATGAATGAAACTGGAAGAAGCTCGGGATTAGCGGAGAGTGGAGCGTCTGCAGTATCATCAAAATTAAGATGACGATAAGCAGCTGCATGGTCGCCCTATCCACTTTCTTGAAAAAAGGATTAAGGAGAAACGGCTTTCAGAAGCTCGCCGAATGTTTCGTTTGACAGCTGTTGCTCGCTTGTAGATGGTGATTTTTACGGATGAAAAGATATCAATGATCAATCCACTCCAGAACTGCCAAAATCGACGTGAACTTCTCAAGAAGGATTAGCAGAAGTTTGTAGTAGCAAACACCATGAGCCGCAGTCATTTTCCGACTTTTGTGATGGTCTGTGCCGGCTTTTAAGCACCTAGACGCCGATGGTCTTCAGCGAAGGAAATGTCGAAATTGATGGTGTCAGCTATCAACAGCAGGTTTTACGGAGCGTACTGTAGCCTGCTGCAATCAACACTTTGAGGCCGACAAAACCTAAGCTTCAGCAGGACTGGGCTCCCGCGTATTTAACTCCCTAAACGATCGCCATTTATCAATAGGTGCTTTAGGTCTTTAGAGCACGAACATTTGGTCGTCAAGCTCTTCGGATCTCAACCCAGTCAATTACTCTGTGTGATCTACACTGGGGAATAAAGTCTCGGCTACCCGTTACACTACTATAGGCCCACTTAAAGCTGCATTGACACGCGTTTGAGATCAAATTACGATGAAGACATGTGCAAGTGAAAGGATAAAGGATGAAGCTCTCGGCGTTGATTAATCTTTAAAGGATGCGCCATGCATTCGTCTTCAATTTCTAACTTCGCTTGAGGTGACTGCATGCATAACTGACCTTTGCAATGACTCGCGGTGGCCTCCCACTGGACCGAGTCCGTGCTGCTTATTCCCCAGACAAGTCTGAGACCAATTTAGCAACAATTTACCGAGGCCGGAGAGATGGGTGGCTTGGTGAGGCATGAGCGCTGAAATGGACATTGACATCGTTTGCGACGCAGAGCACCTCTAAACCACTGCGCCACATGCGCTCTTTGTGCGGGTATCTTTGGAAATTTTCGCAAGCAACCATGCAAATGTGTAAAGAAAAATGAGGTGATTTTGAGAATTTGTCATAAACTTTGTTGCCGATTGTTATAGCTGCTGATCTAATGTACGTAAAATCCTATCAATGGAACGACTTTGCTTAGTTATTCAGTACTTTTTACGGCTGAAATATCGGGAAAATTTGGCAAAAGTTTTCTCACACCTTGAATGACAGAACAAATCAGCACTGAAAGGGATTTTCGACACAAAGATATTTTATTCTGAATCAAAGTTTAGACGATATTGTCGTTTCAAGCCTTTTAAAAAATTAACATTATAGTATGAACAAATTACTGATTTCTATCGTTATCAATGGAGTTTAGTCATTAATTGGTTAAATGTGATTAAAGATTACAGTAGGGCCATCGGCAGTAAAAATACCCCAGTGCTCTCTCTAAAACATCGCAGTGCTTTACTGAAAAGCCATATTCTTACCTAGGTACAATTTTCAGACTGTCGAAGCACACTCTTCGTATTCACGTTTATTCATATTCCAATCATATTTATCATTCATTTTCTGTCTAGAATACAATTTACCTCCATTTCTAGCTACAAATGAAGCAAAGTGTCAAATAAACACTTATACTACCATTTCGTATTTCTGGAACCAAATATTACGATACAGATCTCTAAGTTTCGATAGCTCTAATTCCATACAGTAGCCAGAAGATTTCATTACTGAAAATTGCAACACAATGAATAGATTGGTTGGAGTGATGCTGCACACTGCACGTCATGTCAATAGCGCGTTAAAAGTCAAGATTGTTGGGATGCGAAAGCGTTTTTGCACCAAAAATACGTCTAGGAGGAAAGTTTAGAAATGTGAGCCTTTGTTCACGGTTAAGTTTTTTCGAATCAAAATCTCACTATACAGTACCAAAATGCCCTCTACGAAGTTGAGAAATTTGCTTTAAACTCAAAGCGTTATCTCTTTAGAAGTATTTTCTACAAACTTGAATTCTTAGACTGATTTGTCAATCTATTTCTATGTTCAAAACAGTATTAGAGCTAGCCAGTCTCTGGTTATATTATGCAAAATCGAATATCTACCCTACCACATGGTGGTCGTATGGCACGTAAGCTGGCAAGGCCAGGTTCAAAGGCAATCATGGAAACGACAGAAGTATCTCGGGCCTACAGGTAAAATGATTAGCGTTATATTCTGCCTCTTATATCAAAAAATAGGTCTGATTTGATAAATTTTCATGATGTCTTTTGACAGCGGTAGCAATTTATGAATGAATGAGGTAATTTATTAAGTCTTCGCTCTGATGTCGTGATAGTCAATGATTTTAATTTGTCACCTCAAAGTCGGTAATTAAGTGAACAAATAAGAGTGTAACATAGAAAATCTGAACGTTTAAGGGACTACTTTTTTTATTATTAGGTCGCTTTGTAAGTCTTGTCGTTAGAGCATTAAACACCAAAGTCTTTAACAAGCACTAATTGAAATATCATGGTCTTGAAATCAGTCATATGTGCATTCTCTCAAGAACATTTCGGTAGGCAACTTGCCTGCGCTTGCTCTAAATTGTAGCTGTCGTGACGAAGGAGTTTGTTTGCTACTCATGCACGAATGGCGCGTAGGAAATAACATAACAGTGAACTCACCCTTACTACCAATAGCAGTGGCGTCGGAAATGCATCAGTTTAGACAAAGTGAAATATCACTTGACATTGCGTTTAAAAACGATCTTGAATTGATTGTCTGCGGCTGTTGCTAGGCATCTAGCAGTGCCTTTCAATCCACTGTGTTTGAGACCTCGTTCAAAATTCACTTCACTCCAATAGAATGTTTTTTAATTTCCTAATCACTCTGGACCACATATTGAGAGATCCTTTCTTCTCGTCTAGAGTGATACAATTTTGACGTTGCCGATATTAGTAGTAGTAGGGGTGAGCCGTATGAGATCTGCTATTGATGAGGTGTGCAAGAACGCCGAAACGTATCATATTGCAGTGGAAATGACCAATTAGACCTTCATAATGCTTAGAACTTCCCACCAAACTATACTGAATTCTTTAACGAGCTTTCAAAACTAGCCGATTGAAAGGTGTTAACAATTAGCTGTTTCAATTTTTCCAATCATGCTAAACTATGAACATTATTCATTGCTCCAACTTGGAGCAACGCCAATGCTTTATCCAAAGTACTACATTTCTGAAGCGCGAGCCAGGTGGTTACAAAAAATCTTTTTGTAAAGTGATGCTCGACTTTCTATACTATCTTATCTATATTTAATCCTATATCAATTACATCTATCTTTTATTTCCCGTGTGGGCCACAAGTCGCCTTTGCTCACGGCAACAGTTGATTATATTGTTAATTAGTCAAATTCATCATCATTTTGTATCTTTGAAAACAAACATTATGGCACAAACACGTCCGCTTTGATTCACTTGCTCAAAAATCTCAAAGACATCTCGGTGGCTGAGAATTTCAACACGATGAATAGTTTGTATGAAAAAAGAAAACAATCACAAGCCCATTTCTCATGAACGTGACTACAGTCCAAAGACCTCATGAAGGCAAAAATTCTTACGACAACTGTGCGTTCATTTTCACTAAATTAGTTTTTCTAAAGCTCCTTTGGTATCAATCCATTTTTTCAAAGCGATGAAGTTTTCTTAGAATCAAAATTCCCTTCGATGTTAAAACAACGCATTCCAAAAGCAGGACGTCATATCTCTCCTGGCTGTAGTTACGTAGTAAGCATATCTTTTACCCAATCCATCGTAGGATTGAAGTCACAATTTTTCAAGCCATCGATTGGCTGGAAAGTTCTGAACAAAATGAAAAAACATTCAACATAATCAAGGAATGTGTTCTTTATCGTAAGATGATTCATTATATTTACTTTTAGTGGAAACATAGAAATTGTAGAGGAGCATTGTGATATGTTTCATGTTACATCAAAATTAAACTGTGCTATCAATCGACCGTTCGATAGATATTGAAGCCATTCACACATCCTACAACAAGAAACTTTGAGTGTGAGACATAGTCTTATTTACTCTTACAAAGCAATAAAAAAGGCCATCACAAAAAAGTACACCTTCGAAATTTTCGAGATTCGAGTTATCGAATGACTGTTAAAACTCTGAAAAAATTAGAAAGTGCGTTTTTACCTCCCAACGTGGATTCCGAAGACTTAACAAATGTATATATATATATATATATATATATACATATATATATACAAGCATATATGTGATTATATTTGTGTATATATATGCATACGTAAGTGCGCATGTGGCGCAGTGGTTAGAGGTGCTCTGCGTCGCACACGAGGTCAATGGTTCGATCTCGCGCTCATGACCCACCAAGCCTTCCATCCCTCCGGAGTCGGTGAATTGGTACCAGATAGGTCTCAGACTTGTCTGAGAGGATAAGCAGCACTGACTCTGTTCAACGGGAGGCCACCGCGAGTCAGTAAAGGCCAGATATGCATTCAATCACCTCAAACCAAGTTAAAAATTGAAGTCGAGTGCATGGCGCAACCCTCAGGGATTGATCAACGCCGAGAGCTTTATCTTTATCTTTATCTTTATATGCATACGTATACACGTAAACACGTATACGTGCACATGTACATATGTACTGCTACTCATGCACGAACGGTGCGAAGGGGAAAAATGCCAGTGACGCAGCGCGCAAACTGACTGAGCTTCCCGTGGACGACTCAAACGCGGTTGGTCCTCCAAACTGCTCTATCCAGCTTTGAACTTCACGGACCACTTTTTAGCCGTCCTTTCTGCAACCGTATCATCGCTCCTAGCTCCCTAATCTTGCTCGCCGCTTCATTAATATTTCCCCTTACGCGCTATTCATGCATGATTAGCAAACGAAATGCTCACACGGTAGAGTTACCTTAGAAGCAAGTATAGGCAGAATGTATACGAGAATGTTTGCAAGAAAATGTGCAGTTGAAAACTACCAAAATCATGCAGTTTTATTTTCTTCTGATATATAATCTTGGCGTCTATCGCTTCAGTGTTGAAATTCATGGAACAATCTACTATATAGATATATATATGAATAGTATTTACATGTATAAAGGACAAGGATAAAGCTCTAAACGTTGATCTATCCCTGAGGAATGCGTCATACATTCGTTCTTAACTTTTAACTTTGCTTAAGGGATTTAATGCATATCTGGCTTTTACAATGACTCGCGGTGGCTTCTCGCTGTATCGAGTCACTACTGTTCATCCTCCTAGACAGGGTTGCGACCAGTCTGGTAATTAGTGACCCCGGAGGGACGGACGGCTTGGTGAGCAATAAGCGCGAGACCAAACCAGCGACGTTGTGTGCGACGCAGAGTACTTCTAATCACTGCGCCCCATGCTCTCATATACATGTGTGTATAAATACGTTTATGAGTACGTATATTGTTACGCATGCACGTGTATGTACATGCATATATACATGAACACATATATGTGCATTTAATGTATGAATAATACATGAATGCTCCTATATGCATGCGTAGGAACATGCATATATTGCGCATATATGCACATATATACATGTGAATGATAAAGGATGAAGCTCGCCGTGTTGATCAATACCGGAGGGATGCGCCATGCTTTCGTCTTCAATTTTTAACATCGTTTGAGGTGACGAAATGCATATCCAGCTATTATAATGGATAGCAGTGGCCTCCCGCTGTATCGAGTCAGCTGCTTATCCTCCCAGACAAGTCTGAGACCAGTCCGGTATCGACTTACGGACCCCGGAGGGATGGACGGCTTGATGAGCCATAGACGTGAGATCGAATCATCGACCTTGTGTGCGACGTGGAGCACCTCTCACCACAGCGCCCAATGCGCCTCATATATATGTGGCTGAAAAATTCAGCTTGTACGAGGTTGTTAGACGATATATTTTGAAGATCAACCATTATCTAACCTCGAAGGGAGCAACCAATGTAATTTTCATTGGAGAGTTCTCAGCTGGTATAAAGTTGGTAATTATTATTACTCGATTGCTGTTAAGCTGCTTCTGATATATTTTGATTAAAGTTGCCACCAGCCCATGTAAGTCGTAAAATCCAAAAAGTAGGTTGATCACTCACACCGTGGTTAGATTTTGGTCGATTCTTAAAAGAGAATTCAACGACCTCGCTTCTTCCTGGATTAGCTGTTTCATTTTTCCCTGTAATCCCAAGATCAACTTAGCCAGACCCTTTCCCAGGTCGTCACCACCTAGGTAGTCGCCAGCCCTTGTGGACCATGGAAAGATTGTCACTTTGCAAATAGTAATTATCATGATGGCGTTGATTCCTGGTAAGCTTTAACCTCAGCTGGGTTTTTCAAGTGGAAAGGTCGGACTCCTGTGTGGCCCTGTTGGAGGACTGAACTCTCCCCCTGCTGTACTTCGTACGCTAACATCCAGCGACACCCCCTAACACGAGGAGGGGGTAAACGATTTGAAAGGAGACGACTTTAAGCTGCGAGATCCTTGAGGAAAAATATGCTGCTGCATGACTTTCATTCGGTCAAATGACGTTTCGACGTGTCTTTCCTCAGGGTCGGTGAATCAGAGTGATAGTTCAAAATCGTTTGGAGCGAGTCAAACTTACTTGACTGGAATAGTAAAGCAAGTCGAAGCTCGAAGTACTAGTCCAATGATGGCCATCTAACACTCCCGTGTAATTTAAAAAATCAATAACAAAAGAATCACATAGACTGAGCAGCGGCAATGGTCGGATGAAAGTTTGAAGGATTACTAACTGAGCAATACTTTAGCCTGTTGGTGAAAATAGCCAAGTCAGACGAGAGCGGAGAACTCGAATGATCTCTGTAGGTGAAGCGTAATTTTCTATTAGTTGCTACAGCGCTCTTGGAGCCCCTTCTGATAAGCCAGCTACAGCATTGAAATCGCCGAGATTTGAGCTATTAAACAGCAGCTGAAAATCCAAAGGAAAAATTTCTTATCCGCGAGGAAACCAAGGTAAGGTCAGTGTGTCGCTTAGGGCACACGAGGTCCCCAGAGAATTAATCCCGAGGGTTAACTAAAGCGAAGAACAACATCATCATGAAGTCGATTATTAACTGGGACCGATACAAGTATAAACGGTGAAATTATGAGGGCGGAGCAGTGAGAACACGAAGCCGCATCGCTTGCCTGCGGCGCGTCTTCTGAAATTATCATTGGAGCACGGAAATCTCAGAGACGCGCGTCACAGTGTCTTTGTGTTGGGTTCCCTCCGTGTATTCTAGTTAAGCCCATTAATGTTGTCTTAATTTCTCATCATTATTCATCTACTCTCTTTCTTATCTGTTTGTTTATCTTTCTACTTGTTTACACGAGCCGTGGGTTCAATTAGCTATGCGGAATCCACCGCTTCTTGCTTTCGGCTCGTTTCCTCACACTTTTTCTCCACGAATGTCCCTCTAACATTTCATGTGTCGTTTCGACTGGCGCTCAATCATTTCGCTTCTCGATGCATTTTTGCTGGAATGCCGATTTAGACAGTTCTTCTTATAATCGCGGAGCTAACCGGCTAAGGCGATCGTTGATTGCCTGCAAGAGAGGGCTGAGGGTGGGGATGGGACCAGTGCTTTGCTTATCACCTCAATTTCTGATGCACTGCACCACTAACCACTGCGCTACTCCGTGTCCAGTTTTGCAGTATAATTTCAATATAATGCATATCAGATGGGCTTTTATCTATCTTTGTTTTTGTCATAAAAAAACTGGATTTAGACGAGTTAGCAAGAAGTTTTACTAGCAATTTCAATATTGCCGAGGCTCTAGTAATTTCGCCATCGAGGAAATCTTCACGATTTGCTTGATGAGAAGAAGACACAAGAGGTTGTTGACAGCAAGATCTATTCAAACAGCACACCGGCCGGTGCTTCATGGAGGTTTCGGACGTTTTAGAAGCTTGGAAAGTTGAGATTAACGAGCGAACTCCCCAGGCAAACACTTTCGTGAGCCTTTGTTTCGAGTGTTTTATTTAAACCACGCTCAGATCTCAATAGATCCTTTCATCATTAATTGAGCCAACATGTCATTTTTATGAGCTACGTGTATGCTGCAGGAATTCCCTGTAATGTTGAGTGATTTGCAAAACTTTGGTGCCAGACGGGACTCAAACCTGTACTTCATCCTTTCCATTGGCGTGGCGCGACCCCTAACCAACTGCACTACCGACGCCTGTTTTGCTATCATTCTGTCTACGCTATAACGCATCTATTTCTGATAATGATGTAGCATGTCTTGAGCCGTTTATCAGGTCTAAATGCTAAATAGGCGCCTGTTTCGTCCCACGTGGACTCCTCGGCAGCGCAGTCCTTCGGTTCAGTCGATCCCCTGAGGCTAAATGACCATCCATAAAGGAATCAATGCCAAGTAATAATTATCATAATCAAATCACAACAACATGTTATATCATTATCAGAGTATTATCGTTTTAAACAGGGTCAATGAAAAAGCGGTTGAATGGAGAGGCATCTATCTCTCAGCAAATAATCGTCAGCGGTGTGGCCTGGTAGTCAATATCGGCATTGAACCCAGTCATGCTGAAAGTAGAAAGAGTGGCGGCAAAACAGGCGTCGGTAGCGCAAGTGGTTGAAGCACGCGCGACCGGAAAGGGTGCAGTGCGGGTTCGAGTCGCGTCTGACACCAAAGTTTCGCACATCACTGAACGGCATTGAGTATAACTGTAGCATCATACTATCGGTAACAAGCGGTTAAATAAAAGAGATTCTTGCCAATAACTTTCATAAGCCTAGGAGTAGTGAACATTTTGTTACGGCGGCGATTTCTGTTTGGCGGGTGGTTCCGATGGCTACGAAGAGCAACTGATCTACCAAAAATGGCTTTACGGAAGTCTCTTCAGTGACATATCTTCGATCAGTGACGTTAAAGTCTCTCTAAGAACGAATTTCGCCAGTGAAAAACAGGTTTTGTTGCAGAGTCGCACCAGTTTTCGTGGGCCGCCCGAACAGCGCGGACTCGCGTGTATCGATTTCGTTACACAGCGTAGCAAAAAGTTCGACCCTATTGGGGCCGTGGCCCTTTGGCCTCTACATCTCTGAATAGCGACTCTCGGCGATCTGCTCCACCTCCTCTTTATCTCAAACCCATGGTGTGTTATTGTTTGACTCAAGAAGCTGGGGTTGGAGATACACAGAAGGTGGAGCAGACCGTCCGAAGTTGTCAGTTACAAATGCAGAGGCATCGGGTCCACGGAACCGAAAGAGTTGAGAGCCTGATTCTACTACATCGACTACAGTTCTTCGTTCGTGCTTCAGTAGTACTCTGCTATATGGTCGAAATAGTGCAGATTTTCTGGGAATTCTGTACTGTAAATTTATTTTTCAGAAATTGTTGCTACTGCTAAGGCAAGGTATTCCCTCTA
This sequence comes from Parelaphostrongylus tenuis, assembly GCA_019055375.1. Lineage (NCBI taxonomy): Eukaryota > Metazoa > Nematoda > Chromadorea > Rhabditida > Metastrongylidae > Parelaphostrongylus > Parelaphostrongylus tenuis. The sequence goes on along the minus strand of JAHQIW010003909.1, from coordinate 29,377 downwards.
GCCGATTTTCTGGAAATTTCGCAGGTGAGGACCAACACCACTCCAGTATCCTCAATGCCGAAGGTTAGTGGTTTTGTAGATCACGATACGGAGCACAACCTACCAATATCACAGTATCATCTCACTATCAGGTCAATTGCGGGTGTAGTGCAATGGGTAGAGATGCTCTGCAACACACACATGGTCGATGGTTCAATCCAGCGCCCCAGGCTCGCCAAGTCACGCATCTTTCCGTGGTCGATAAATTGGTACCAGACCTGTCTGGGAAGATAGCAGCACTGACTTGAACCATCGTTATGCCATCACGAGTCACTGTAAAACCCATATATACATAGCTCTCAAGGACTGATCTCGTTAAAAGCGTCATTTTCTTCACCTTCATTGAGTCACTGTCTTTCCAAAAATATGTCATTCGGAAGCGGCCCCAAGATACCCGGGAATTTGCTTAGGAAGAAAAGCGATCAGAGCCACAGCGAAGCTATTCGAATCAAGCTCTCAGGTGCGATTTTGTTCTAGATAACATGCATTTTTCCATGAAACCTCTTCGTGGTTTTTTCCAATATTTTTCTCAAAAGCTCTCCCTTTGGCAAAGCGGTGAGCTATTCTCTCTAATCGATTATTCGAAAATCTCACACGTGGAGGACCAACGTCAGTTCAAAGTGCTGTCGAAACTGAAAGTTACTGATTTTAGAATTCGAGACATAAAGTTTCATCTTGACAGTTTTTTATGACATCAATTGTCACCTGATTCGAGAATGTGTCAGTGAAATCAGTGATGGGCCAAGTTATTTTTCTTTCAATCATTCGAAAGCTTAAATCACTGGCTACAACTCCACGTTGCCGATTTTTCAAATCACGCGTTTTTAACGCTCTAGCACCTTGAATATAATTCTGCTCCTTACTCTCCTCTCACCTTCATTTTTACCACGATTAGAAGTAGCTAGAGGCACCAAAAGCATGTCAGCATGCAGAACATTTTCGGAAGTTTCAGAATCACGCATTTTTATCGGAGGTCTCTGTCCATGCAGTGAAAAAGTCCTTCGTAAGATAGCAATAGTTGCCTCCGTTTGAACGCATAGTGCGGCAGATCACTGTTGAGCTGCGCACTAGATCAAACGATTGCCTTACTAACAAATCCTCGCTGTGGCTTCCTTCCACATTTTACTCAGCTATGAACCCTTTCGGCGACTTTGTTTACCGACCAACTCACTGAGCGATGGAGAGGAGAGCGATCGATCGTGTTTGAAATATGATTATTCAATTAAAGATTTCTTACCTCATCTATATAAATTTCAGATAAAAGTGTAATCTGATATTACGGCAAAATATCTTTACACTAATATGCTTTTTATGTTTTCAGCGATTTGTAGGTGTCGTAAAAATGTAAGCGAGTGGCGAGTGAGAAACAAGTGTTTTGAAAAGCCGGGGGCGTAGCGTTGTAACCAGAGATTTAAACTTTCGGATGATAACTAACACTCCCATGGAAATTTCTTGTCCAGCAAATGAGATCGGCTTAAAAATTTGTCATCGTCTAACATATAAGTGCTCTGGTTTTTTGTGGAGAGCAGTCTTCTGAGTGCGATTAGCGTAGCGGGAGAGATTTCACTCAGTAGCATAAGGCTTCAGATCGCCGAAACATTGGCATATGCCCCTCCGGGGTTGAGAGATTGTCATCAGGCTTATCTGAGACGTTTCTTACGATCCACAAAGGCTTCTGACTCCATGTGGGGGATAACTAAGAACACCGTGTACTGCAGTTTCAGGATTTAACAGAAAATTTTCTCCAGCGACATTCATAAGGCTAGCAAATAACTATTGAACCGTTTGAAGGATGATGAGATGGAAATTTGAATCGTTAACGTGAACTGAATCAAAGAAATGCTCAAATTTGTGCAGTTAATTCGATCTGAATATAGGGAGCACATGGCGTAGTGGTTATAGGTGACCTGCGCCACACACGTGGTTGCTGGCTCGATCTCGCGTCCACGGCGTACCAAACCCATCGTCTTTTGAAGGTCGGTGATTTGATAAGACTTATTTGGAAAGATTTCAATACTAAGTTGACGCAGGGTTAGCCACCGAAAGTCATTGTAGAGGAATCGTTTCACCTCTAACGATGCTTATTGAAGTCGTATGCTTGTCGCATCAGTCAGCAATTGATCAATACCAGTGCTTTATTCTTCATCTATATTATGCCTGGTCTTGTGAAACAAAAAGTTGATTTTGGAAAGTATGCTGTGCAAACTTAAGTAATTCCTCTTTTCTTTCCGGATATTTCTTGCCATTCTTGAAGACTGAAAATCGGCATTGGGGCGCCGTAGCCAGTGGCTGTGATGCTCGTCACGGTGCGCGTGAGGTGGAGCCCCACCCCACAACCCTCTCCGGCATTCAACAACAACAGCGCCTTATGGACAGCCACAACCAAGCTATCCTTGAGATTGCAAAGAAACTCACTCAATACTACGACGTTCGGGAATAAGACGGAAAACGAATTGAATGTTAGAAGTACTATGATCCGCACAGTGAATAAAAGCACTGTAAAGGTAGAACGTTAAAGTATCTGAAAAAAAGATAATTGTTGTTACGAAGGTCTGCTACAAGGAGATGGCTTTGGCTGTCCATGATAGTAGGGGGATTTGTAGTTTATTTCACTTCAAAGTCGAGGTATGCCAGTATTATGAATGATGTATTCGCCAGAATGGCGGCCAAATAAGCCTCCTTGGGTCTCCCTTGATCTATCCGTCATACTTTCAGCTCACAAACGCCCACCGTCCAGTGTTGGAGCTGATGACTCTCTCAGTAGATTCAAATTAGTCCAGAATCTCAACGAAATACGAAACAACGAGGTCAACTTGTGAAAGCCGGAGATAAGCCAGTTCCGTCGTCTTTATTTCCGCGAAGAAGGCGCTCGAGCAGCCTTCCTAGTCCTCCAGCAGTGAAAGAGCAATAGAGCTGGTTCGAGCAAGACGTTCCAGCAGTCGCGAAGAAGCTGTCAAAGTTAGGAAATAAGTAACGTTCTTCTTTTAATTTTGCAGAACGCCTCGCATCGTGAATTGATGTTTGAGAATGCACAGTGATGTGTAGAACTTCGGCCTTAAGCGGGACTTGAACCTGCACTCTACCCGTACCGATATGGCCCTTTATCACTACCCCATCGAACCCATCGCCCTGCTATCACCCTTTCCTCGACGTAAACTAACGGAGTTAACAGCATTCTTTTGTAAGGGTTTGGAGAAAGGAATGCTAATATTTCGTACTTAATGTGCTCATCAAACCAATCCCGTTAAAGGTTGGTTGTTAACAGCTACGACACTATATATCGAAGAAAGCGTGGTAGCAAGGTTGTGGTTTCCGTCTTGAATTGATAGCACGCGAGAGTATCACGGGTTCTACTCCAACGTGAGGTCGGAAGTTTTGCATATCACTCAGTATTCGTGGATAGATAGCCACAGTTTCATAACACTGCTAAAAATCAGAAAAAAAAAGTTCTTTATTTTTTTATTAATGCGAGATTGTTAGAAATCTCGTATTTGCTGAATAAGAAAATTAAGAAGATATTCAGTCAGTGCCAAGATAAATTGATGGTCGGTCATGGGAGCTGCTTCATCACAATTTTCTCTTCTAAAATGAAATTTTCAGTCAAGCTGTCGTCTGCAATCTTTCCGTCTATTCTGTTACTTCACAGGCTCATTCGGAACCTCATTCTCTTTTCACACCCACATGCAGAACAACTTCCCTTGCTGAATAATCGAAAACAGCAACTCGTGGCGACGCCGTTGTGCTGAGGTGAGCATATTTTTTTTATCATTAATGCTGGTTAATCTTTTGGAAACGGCAGGTGATCGCCACACGTACGCTATTTTCGATATTTAAATGTACTTTTTTTAATCCTTTTTTAAGAAGAAACTCCGGTGTTTGCCACTATGATACTCCATGATTTTGAAATATACCCTCCGATGTTCTTGTTGCATATATCTCCCATGCTTGCGTGTAAATCTGAAGTGTGAAATGTAGTTATCTTTTTGCTCTCACAGCGCTCCGTAGAGATTTTTCCAAAAACCAAACTCAGTTTCGGATTTACTGAGATTTATGCTTTAGAGTGATTACTGAATTTTCAGCAAGGGGAAATTTGTGTCCAGCTCAAAGGCCTCTAAAGAATCGCGTGTTCATTAGAACACATGTGGTCTCTAGTGGGTTAATGCATATCTGATGTGAGCGTATCGCTCGTTTTCTTGCAAAAAAAAATTACTTTTAGATTTCTTTTAGCTTTGGTTGGTAAGCATCGTCCTACGGATTACGATCGATATTTAGTTCTACACGAAAGAGATAAGTTGTTCCCAAAGCTGGGAGATGTAAGCGACACATATTTCCTTTTTCTGATCTTTGTGCAAAAAGCCAGTTTTTCTCCATTGAAGGAAGGCGGCAAGAAGAATGGAGAGCGAACTCGTGTAATAAGAGGAGGTTGTACCGTAATGTGTCCTGAAAAGAAAGGTTAGCTATTACTATTGTTCATTCAAGTGGCCTATTCATCCATGATCTCAAAAATTGAGGTATCTTGGAGTAGTTCAGAAAAGTGTGTCACAGTTTGAATGTGATGCCGATGGATCACTGAAGTCTCATCTTATGGTAAAAATAGGTGGTATTCTAGTATTTGCGCATATGTTCAGTATAAATGGCATTTTTCCGTTATTGCTAATCGTTTTTTGGAGAAACATTTCTTGCTGGACAAAGGCTCTGCTAGATTTTCAGTAATCATCCGAAAGCTTAAAATACGATTATCATGGAACTGTACCTGTTTACTGAACTACTGGAAAGGCCTTCATGCAGCATTGTAGCAGTGAAAACAAAAAACCGTTTCACACGTGGCGCGCCTCATCGCGCATAGTTTGTTATTTATTTGGAAACATTTTGTTTGATTCGTAGAACTTTTTCACATTTTTTGTACTAGAATTGTAAAAGAAATATTGCACTATTGTTCTGTGAATTTAGACTTTTATTTTCGTCCCATCTAGAAACCCTAGCCGTACAAACAAAGCACTCCGAGCTTTCTAAATTCGAGTTTTAATTTATTCTAGCTGCTACACCGTTCTAAAAAGGCTTCTCAAAAAAATTTACGATATTGAAATCGGCGAGATCCACGCTATCGAATGATTACTAAGTGTGTATGGAACAAGCGTACAAGAATATGTCGTGAAGGAGTTGAAAAAATGCATCGCTATAACAGGAAAGAAATCAGTTTCGTTTGGCAGCACTGATTTTCGTGCCTATCCTTTGCGCTCGACAAGAAGTTTGCATAAAGAGCGTTTGTAATTATCCAAAAGCTCAAATCTCGAGGCATCCGTCCACGTAGCCGTTGTCTTAGGGAGAGCCTGGTATAACGCTGAAGACTTCAAAGCAAGATTGTGTTTTCACACGCGCATATTTCTCACTGGGCAGAGCTCTTTTTTTGAACTATTAGTAATCGTTTCTTAGCCCGAAGTTCCTTGATTTCTACGCCTTTCTTATATCGAGTAAAGATCGTTCTCTGCAACGAAGCAGGGAATATAAGATTGACTCACATGCGCGAGCAGGTGGTCATGGTCAATTTACGGGTCGCTGGATGAGGCAGCAAGGTGGGCTATTGATTGTTTTTCGAGCATGGGAACGTCTAGCAAAATTTCATAGTATGTGGATGTATTCGAGTCACTGTTGCAAGCAGTTAGGATGTTCTGGCCTCCTGAATTTTATCACAGAATTCATAATGATGATTGATTTTTCTGTATTCAAAGCAAAAAAGGAGTATTTAAAGTCTCTTTGTAGCAGAGTCATGCGTTGCATCTGGACTTTTTTATAGTATATAAAAAATTCTAACTGCGCATTAAAGACAGAACGAGCATGAGATTGGTGAAAAATCGATCCGTGATTGCGGAATCCACACTGCCGCTTTATCCAGCGGCCCGTGAGTCAGTGAAAGACCACTTGCGCATGCGAATTCAGTCTTATTTAACCTAATACTCTGCACAAAAATAGTCTTTCCAGAGAATAAGCACAGCGTTGGAATGATGAAAGTCACGCAGTCGAATGATTACAACTAGTTTGAAGAAAGAACTCTGTCCGGCGAGAAATATGCGCGTGTAAAGCATAATCTTGTTTTAAATTGTTCAGATTTAAAAAGGGTCTCATGAAGATGCCGGCTACGCAGAGGAATGGTTCGAGATCTAAGCTTTCCAAGGATTATTAACGCTCTTCAAGAAACCGTGTTGTTGAGCATCAAGGATAGGCCGGGGAATCCGTGCTGCCAAACGGAAATGAACCCACGCGAGTACATTATTTTTTATCTTCCATCTAGCAATGACTACTTCAAGAGTACGCAGAAAGTGCGGCGAATCAGTATGATTCTCTGCCACACGAACTTTGTTCTGATCGTTTACAGAAAACTCATTAAATCATCTCCTCAAAAATGCTAGCTTTTCCATCTATTTGAAATCGCTTCACTTCAAGCATTGACCGACCACGTTAGGTACTCGACGCTGTGCCAAGAAACGAGGATGATATGTCGATGTGTGTGACTTTTTGTAAAATCGAACTCGTGCCATTCGGAAAGAAATCACTGAACTGGTGTTATCGGATGGAACTGCTGCTGCTCTTATCGAACGGTAGTACATATTTGTCAACGCACTATGAAATTCTCTATTTTGATTAACATCTATCGTTCTTATGGCCAGAATTAGTGGGCCACTCACGTATCGTCCCGTTTGTAGGGTATACTATAGAAGCCGTGCTGACTATTACTTAGAGTAGTTTTTTCTAACCATCATACGTGACCCATTGAATTTTGAATAATAGTTCTCTTTTAGGGACACCGATTTTTTCGCCGCGGCCCCCCCTACGGAGGGCTTATCGTAATGCATGCGAGCCGAGATGAAGATGTGGTATTCATTTGATAACCTTATTTGATTATTCGTTTTCTTATTCTACTTCTTTGAATTGAGCGCATGTGGCGCAGTGGTTAGAGGTGCTCTTCGTCGTACACGAGGTCGCTGTTTCGATCTTGCGCTCATGGATCACCAAGTTATCCATCACTCCGGGCTCGGTAAATTGCTACCACGCTAGCCTCAGCCTTGTCTGGGAGGATAAGCAACATTGGCTCGGTGCAGCGAGAGGCCAACGCGAGCCACTGTTGAGGCCGGATATGCATTCAGTCACCTCGAATGAAGTTAAAGACTGAAGACGGATGCATGGCGCATCCCTTGGGGATTGGTCAACGCCGAGAGCATTTGTTTTAGTCACAACATCCTGGACAGTTGTGGTACGGTATACTCCTACCTGAGCTTCCCGGTGGAAACGCTGAACTCCTACCAGGATTAACTGCTGTCCTGGTAGCTACCAGTCGCAAGGTGGTATACTTTTTCTGGTCCACAAAGGTCGGCGACTGTACTAATGTGGTGATGACGTGAGCGGGCGTTAGCTTGGAGTTGCCTCGAGATCCCAGGGAACAAAACAACTAAGCCAGCATAGTTTCCTTGCGCTTGGGCTCACAATATCAATAAAGATCAGTTGCCCTAGTTTTTAAGTAATTACAACATCTACATTAAAACTCTTCAATTCTTCACAAGGGATCTATGTCTATTAGCAGCGTACAATTTCTTAAACGTCTTACAGCTATATGCACAAACACTTCCAAAAAGGATTCACAATGTGAAAGCCTTGCAATATATAAATTTTACTGTTGAGAAGCATTGATTGTTATATTGTTCATAAGAAAGTATTGGTGCTATTCTTACTACAGATGGGCTCATTGAAACCTCTTCAGTGTATTCTTCCTCTAAAGATCACAAATTTTTTTACGACTGAAATCTAGATGTCGTTCGAAAACTACTACATTTTCATTTGAGCGCTACCCTGCGGCCGGCCGCGTGCCAGTCGGAAAATGAACGTCGTACTGAGATCAAACAGTCTTAACTGACTTATGATTGGGCGATTCGCTGTAGTACTTGGTTTAGTATACCCTCGGTCGCACGGTGTATGTTTAAGGTCAGGACCAATTTTGTTACACACCTCTTATGTGATTTACCGAAGGTCACTTCCTTATCTAACACATGTTATCCGCAGAGTAATGCGTTCCCCTGCCACTTTCTCTTTTTTCGGTGTGCTCGACTACATATCCTGTTCTCCTACAAACTTTGTCATCTTGATTTTGACAAATTCGACCAGAATCTGAACATGGAGAATCTCGCCAAATGTTTTCTATTCCTTACTTTTCTTATGGAAGCATCGATAGTTGTATCTGGTGTCAAAACGTGGAAGAGAACTGCAAAGAAAGTGTCGAGAATGAAATATGAAAGTATCTCACTGAAAAGAGTCAGAGTGAAAATTATCTTTGATTACTTCGCGAAGATATCTTTGTGAATATGTTATCAGTAGGACTGGAGAGCTATGGCGGATATAAGTGTAATATTCTATTGCTTTTTCTCCTTCAATATGTATGGGAGACCGGCAAGAGATGTGCTCAGTTATGCGGCGTATTGGGAAGCAAGAGCCGGTTTGGTCTTCTCCTCAACACTCTCTTTGAGTCGGTCAGCGAACGCTTCAGGGAAAGCCTTAGCTAGGCTGTCTCCGCCATCACTAGAAAAGTCCTCTCCACCTGCATTCTACGACATTTGTAGGAAAGACAAAGTATCCAGAGAGCAGCATAAATGATAGTGAGTCGTTGGGAGACCTTTGTGGAAGATGAATTGGCTAACAAACAGAGTGTGAGATGTGTTAGGATCGGTCCGCATATGGTTCATTGCGATGACGAGTTGTGTAAGATAAAGCAAAACAATTTATAGGCAATATCCCTAAATGAGTATTGAGGGCTACAAAGGATGGTGATTGATAGATAGGCAGAGTTCAGAGGTGACGATGTGATGTTGCATCTTTACAATAGTAATACTCTTGGGCAGATTACTTTAGAGGTTTACTGTGAGATGTGCCTGTGTTGTTTGCCTTTATTTAGAAGGTCTATGTATAACGTGACTTCTGAGGTATAGGTGTGACTTTTGGTGTACTTCTATTAAGTCCGCTCGCACCGAAAAGAAGTTCGTGAATTGAACGCTTAGCACTTCAACTTTCAAGTGCTCTACATAGGAATAGTTATGTGAAGTATGGTTTTGTCGTTTGTGCTATGTACAATACTTACTAGGGAATTCGATTCAGTGATTTTTGCACCTGCATGGACGTGTGTAAAGCAGTGGTTAAAGTGCTTTGCGACACACGTGATAGATGGTTTGATTTCGTGCCCAAGGTTCCTTAAGCCTTCCCATCCCTTTAGGGTCGCTGAACTGCTACCAGACTTGTTTGGGAGGATAGCAGGACTGTCTAAATGCATCGGTGGGCCAGCGGAAGTCATTGTGAGGGCTAGATATGTATTCAGTCATTTCTATCGTTACTTGATGGAGCAGAATGCATGGTGCATCCTTCAGGGTTTGACCTACGCTGAGGGCTTCATGATTTGCTTTTGATTTTTGAGCTTTCTCTAAATGTTGTAGTTCCGCTATATCAAAGGTTCCTGCTGGTTTTTTTCTTGTTTAAAACTTTTAGTCTGCTGAAGAAAGAAACGACGTTTCTTTAGTGTTATCTTTGCCATCGCTACTCTAATGCAGTTCGTCTCCAGTTAGTGTTCTTATTGGTTCTTATCAGTTTTCATCGGCTTTTATCACTTTTTCACATGTTCACTCTCAAGCACTGCAAACAACTAAAGCAGCTTATGGTCAAAATCCAGTCTTTACTTTGGATACCATCTTGCGTATTTTTGCATGGAATGATCGAAACGATGCGTTGACTTCTCCACCTCAGTACGAGATCTTTCAAAATGTGTGGGCTGTGATCAAGTAAGCATATATATGTCATTTTCGCCAACACTTCAAGTACGGCGTAAAGAAGCAATGTCACTAAAAGACACCAACAAGGCAATCGATAGCAGGAAGAATAGCGAAGCTTTGACAAAACGATGAGTTGTTTGCGAAAAGTGACGATTTTTCAAACTTGAAATCAACGTTATATGATGCGGTGAGAAAAAAACCAGCAGGAACCTTTGATATAGCGGAACTACAACATTTAGAGAAGGCTCAAAAATCAAAAGCAAAGCATGAAGCCCTCAGCGTAGGTCAAACCCTGAAGGATGCACCATGCATTCTGCTCCATCAAGTAACGATAGAAATGACTGAATACACATGTTGAGACCAATCATGTTCCTCCTAAGGAAAAGCAGACTTCAAGATTTATGTATAAAGGATTTCTATGTCGTAATTTACAGCAAGGCGGTATTTTGACCACGCCAAGCTTCCCAGCCGAGAAATTACAAGATGTCTTAAACAGAGAACCCTTAAGGAGATCAAAAAGCCCAAAACGAATTAATGGTAAATAATCATGTACAGATCAGAACGACACATGTTTATGAAGACTACAGCGGATCATAAGAGAATACAAGCATTCTAAAGCACGGTCAATTATGACATATGGACATAAAAGTATCGCGTGTTTACGATCTCTAAGCGCGGTGAATCTATCCATGAATAACAAAGCGACTCTTCCATGCGTTACCCTCATGAGCCGGACATTCGCAGTGGATGACATTGTAAAGAAGGGCAGCATACAATTATATTGGAAAAGCACGTTTTGTGATCATATTTCACCAAGGAATCCAGTGTATGTTTCCAATGCGTCTTAAATTACGATCCCGACAAAACCACAGTTGGACTGCGACATGGTCCACCCATGTGAGCTTACCTTTGTGTTTCTTTCAACTTACCAGACAGAAACGTTCGTTTTCTCGGGAAGACTTCACCTAACCATATCTGTACCGTGTCAACGTCAATGTAATTGATATCGAGAGATAAGCAACAATGGTGGATCTGTTTCTCTAAAAAGTGGTTGGAGATTATTACTAATTGCGTTTTCAACTAAACCAAAAATAGTGAAATAGCCATCGATAATTCACTTTGATTTTGGAGCAACGTTAGAGAAACGACATTACAGAAGACTTGTTGCTGATCTTCACTTTTGATCGTTTTTGTATCTCGAGAAAATCCCCACTTCACGAAGAGAAAGTCTGAGCCGAAAAAATGATTGAATTAATCATTTCAAGTGAATTATTAGTTTGAATGATGTGCTACTACTTCACAGATGACAGCCTTAAGCCCATCCATATGTAGGATCCAAACAACTTCATAATGAAGAATTTACCATAGTTAATGAGCAACAAATCGTGTCGATGGCCTTATGAAAGAGCAATGAGAAGTCGCTTTCAAAGCCATAAAAGAGTAGGGTGAGTACATGTTCCCATTGATTTCTAGTTAAACGAGAATTCACAGCAACTTTGTATTCGGTGTGAGGTGCAGATAAATCCATAGATTAGCTTTCTATCTCTGCCAGACCGTATTGACTTTACCTTTGGAAACGAACTGTTTCCTCAAAGTAGTAATAATAGAAGAGTAAGCAGAATTTGTTTAATGCTATTCCGCTACATGCCTCTGTTTCGACCCCTTGCGAAAAATTTATTTTCTGTTTAAGGCCAAAGTTTTGATAGTAATTCGGCAGCATAAATCACACGAACTCTAATGATATACGCCATCAACAAAGTAGTTTTTTTAATGCGTTTTTACGGTAGGAAAAAAATTTTGTCACACACTCAAGCATTTTTAGCTGGACAGAGCTTTTTCTTAGACCATTGATAAACTTTCCATAGAAGAATTCTAACGATGGACTCGTTTTTAAAAGGACTTCTTACTGCGTTGTAGCAGCAAAAAAGATTGAATTTTGCCATTAACTGCAATTAACTGATGCTGCAGAGCATGCCAAATTCGATAGAACCTTTTTGTTGAAACTGGCAATGAGAAGACAGTTACACGAAAGAACTGTCTTCATAAATGAACTCATCTATTTGATTTTTTTTTGTTAGTGGCATCGCGCATTGAAGTGTCTTGGGATTACCCTCGTAGTCACAATCTCTAGCATAGAATCTTCTTCAGAAAAAGCGGAACCACAAGATTTCATAACTGGTGGTGGAGGGAATAGCTAAATACCGGTGCTACTCAGGTGAAGTTCACCTTAATGAACATAAGAAATGATCCTTCGATAGTAGTGTTATTCCATTTAACACTTGATGAGATCGTTTTCTTCTCAACGGCATTAAGTTGTGAAATAGAAAAAACTCATTATCTCACGAAAAGTGGAAAACAAGTCCTGTACGAAGAGTTTTCAGTGAGACTTCTATATGTGATATAATTGATACGAAAGCTGAGAACTTTTAGAAGGCTAGGCTCCTACAGTTGTTTTAACACCTTTTGAGCAAGCTCTATCTAGTCCGAATTGAGATCATTTTGCAAGAAATAACTTTAGATAAACTTAAAACACCACATTTACCACAACACAATTTGTGTAGCTGCCATTGGGCAGTGAATAATCCAATCGCTCTAATGCATGAATCAAGAAGAGGTGTAATAAGGGCGATGCTTGAGTCCACATACAAATGCATCATCATGAATGCGTGTAATATTATGACTACTGACATTGAGAATAAGCTTCCAAGATGATCAATTTTTGAGGGTTGAGTGATGCGATCAATTTTACAAAGCACCGTCGAGGTGATTTAATGCACATCTAGCCCCTACAAGGACTCGCAATGACCAAACAATGTATTAAAATATTTACACTATCCTCCCAAACGAGTCTGGCATCATTGCCGACTTTTTAGAATGGAACATTTGTAGGGCCAACACACAAGATGTAACCAACGATCATGTGCGCAATGCGGAAATCCCTAACTATTGAGCTACTTGCATCTTTCACTATTTGGACGCACTACTATCTACTAACATAAGATAGATCATACCGTTCGTTACTAATGTTTCTTAAAACCGCGCTTAAATTTTAAAAGATCACACAATTATTATTCAAGGCAACATGTCATGTGGTTTGTTATGGACTCTTGTACGGCCCGATACACGTGTTTCGGCCTTGGCAACTTCGTCAGTCGGGCAGGCTCTTCGTCTTTCTTCAGTCAATCCTAGTGTATCGGGCTGTTCAAGAGCCCTTAACAAACCACATGACATGCTGCAATAAATAATCATTATCAGATAACATAAGAGAGGTCCACTTTCTTTAGTTTAAGCAACGCTACGTAGCCTCATAACAAACTAAACTGGTATGCTATGCGTTATCAGGATCCGTGGATTGATCTAAGTCTGCGGCTAAAAGCTCTATATAGTTTGTAAAAATGATTAAACATATGTACAGCTTTACATGAAAGAGGAAATCTTAATGTAGGAAGCTATACCGACATATGAAAAGTCAGCATGATTTCGTAAGTATTCTGAACTGAAAAAAACTCATGAATTTACAGCCCAATTCACGCGCCCACAAGAACACGGTGGGCAGAAATATTTTTTTCAGGAAGCTGTAAATACGCTGTATGAAATGTGAACGTAAAACTAGAAGACAACGGAGATTAGGCTCAAACATTCCCACGGAAGCCATGGGCGAAAACTGTGATACTGTTAGACTATGATACCTACGAGCCAGTAGAATTCAGTGTGAATACTTGCACACGACAAGGACGATTGGGGACTGCACTTCCGCCCACAGTATTCACTCATTGATTAATGCGGAGACAAATGATAGATGTGAAGAGAATTTACGGTTTTCGAGAAAAAGGTTATTGGAAAATCGATGCTGATTTTTCTGATTCACTACTATCGAGCACATTCATGCTTTGATACAGTCTTATAAAGAACGAATATTCCTATGTAAGATCTCTTTGTAGATGCAAGGTATTGAGATATACGAGATTCTAAAATCTAACTGGTATGCCACATCAATGAGTATATGAAAGAGAAACTTAGCTAGTGAAGTGTCTATTACAAAACAACATCATATGTATTTCAGCATAGAAGTGGTCACTTCTGTGACTGAATCAAACGTACTGAGCCTTCGATGTTTTAACATATTCCCATGGAAGAACATTATCATAAAATGAATAAACAATCTCTATTCGGAACGCTGGTCCATGGCTAGTGGTGTTTTCGTTAATCCAACTGAAAACTTTCACTTTCACGAATGGTCATCGCTTCATCCAGAGTATTCGCCTATCCACTTAGCAATAAATACTCAGTAAAGACACAGGGAATTAATTTCTCTGAATCACTGCTGTACTGTTCGATCTAAAAAATTGGGAAGATGTTTAGCGGCCTCAAAAAGTTTTATGGAGCCAAAATTATCGCGATGCGTGTAGAGAAATTTGTATTCGTGGTCGTAAGAGGATTCAAGATTACGAGTGGGAAAGTATATGTGTTCAGTAGCGTGCCATATGAAAAAAGATGATAACCAAGCGAAAAAGTAAAGCCTTCTGGAAGGTTCCTACTTCATATCAGTAGTTTTGGTCACAAAAGCTGTGCGTTTCGTGTTCTGATAATGAATATCTAGAAAAAAAAAGTTTCAGAGCTAAATGAGCTGGGATTGCTTCGAATGGTGTGCACCACTTGTTCACCATTCCAGCAGAAATGATTTAGACATATCCACTTGTCTTGTTATTTGAGTAATATGTTGGCCTTCTTGGTATAATAAGCTGTTTAATCCGTCACTTCATTCACATTGGACGATTCTTCACCATTTTCATCTGCTGGTGGCTTTCAACAGTGGCGAAAGATGCACAATGTCAGAAATATGAAGTAAAAAAAAAGAATTAAGGAAAACAATTTTCTAATCCACGACTGCTCCAAAGAGTTGAAATATTTCTATTTCTCAAACCAGGGGCAGCAAAATACTGAATCACGTCAACTTTCATTAAAATTTTTGTTTTCCGTATTTCATAAATTCAAGCAACAAAGAACAAATAATAACTTCACAAGAAACACATGGCTCCTTTCAACAGGCAGTTTCATAGAAAAAAGTTATCGGCTTAACCTACTTCGAAAAATCAAGATCACGATCTAAAGTATGAGCGAACGAAATCGCCTCTTTAGATATCGTTTTCACTGGCGATGCCAGTCAATGGAACAAATTATGGTTTAGCTGTGACAAAGTCAAAAAAATCTCAAAGTAGTATCCAATGAGTTTGAGAGATACCTTGCTGCAATTCGTCGGTTCACTGTCGTCTGCTTCTTCTCGGCTACGATCCAGTAGACAAACGCAGACAGTGTGACGAAAACGTTGTTCACGAAGAACAACGGTACATAAAGCAATATGAACGATAACGTCGATTCGCAATGTTCAAACCGTAGTGCATTAAGTAGAGCTGCCGAAGCCTACAACACCAAAATATTCCTGTATACTCGAATTAAGCGAATTTGAAAAGTTTAACATATTCCAAATGGTGTCATAAATCGACATTGTCATGAGGACTGAGAAAAAACATCAGCAATTGATGGTTCTGCCTAGTGATAAATATGCATTCAAAGTGATCATGGATAAAACTGGTCATCTGCATCTTGATTTGTTAGAGGTTTCTATTTTTGGCCAGCCTTACCAACCAATGATCGATATGGCCTACATCTGTTCGTTTGAATCTAAAGTATGCGAAAATCATCGCACAAATAGCAAACAGTTTAGGTCTTTCGTTTTCGAGAAAAAAAAATGATAGGAGCGGTATTTCACTGTTAATGCCCATAAAAGGAGAAGTACTCAAAACTTACAAACGCAAATAAGATGATAAAGATCAGAAAAATCACAAGAGCACGAGATTTCATTGCGAATTCTGCGCACCGGTGACAGATTGATACTTTTTCGTTACGAAGGTAGGTGACCTATCATCAAATATGACAGAAAAGGCGTAGCGATGCAGTCGCAGACACACACCGTCGCCCACATCAAAAACGAATTGGAAACCGACGCTACTCGACCGTGAACTAAACGCTTTTCATTCGCAGAGATCAGAGAAAGTCGCCGTCTTTCACGAAACCACAGCGGGCAATTGGATAGCTTCATCTCTCATACCACATTTCAATGGCCGATAAAAAGTGTGGATAATCAAAATCGTTCGAATTCTTATGTAGAAAAGGAGGTTGGAGGAGCCACGGGATGATCGTCCACAAAAAATTGCACACTGCGTTCATCTTTGTGCGAATGCATTTTGTTGAGATTTCTCCATGAATGCCGCTGATATATGGTCAATTTGATTCTATGTGAAATGTCGCATTCACAGTGTAAGGGTGCTTCTTAGCCTCCACCACAGTTTTCCAATGTCTGTGCAAAAAAGGAAGCTTTCTCAAAAATATTAAGTACCAATCATTCGATCTTAGAGCAATAAGAGCTCTTCTTAGCTTGGGTGTTGTGAAACAACAGACCCTATGGCGGAGCACCTCGACAAAACTCTTGCAAGACTAAATTCTTGCAAATATCTCAGCAACTTTTTTTTACTTCATATTTCTGACATTGTGCATCTTTCGCCACTGTTGAAAGCCACCAGCAGATGAAAATGGTGAAGAATCGTCCAATGTGAATGAAGTGACGGATTAAACAGCTTATTATACCAAGAAGGCCAACATATACTCAAATAACAAGACAAGTGGATATGTCTAAATCATTTCTGCTGGAATGGTGAACAAGTGGTGCACACCATTCGAAGCAATCCCAGCTCATTTAGCTCTGAAACTTTTTTTTTCTAGATATTCATTATCAGAACACGAAACGCACAGCTTTTGTGACCAAAACTACTGATATGAAGTAGGAACCTTCCAGAAGGCTTTACTTTTTCGCTTGGTTATCATCTTTTTTCATATGGCACGCTACTGAACACATATACTTTCCCACTCGTAATCTTGAATCCTCTTACGACCACGAATACAAATTTCTCTACACGCATCGCGATAATTTTGGCTCCATAAAACTTTTTGAGGCCGCTAAACATCTTCCCAATTTTTTAGATCGAACAGTACAGCAGTGATTCAGAGAAATTAATTCCCTGTGTCTTTACTGAGTATTTATTGCTAAGTGGATAGGCGAATACTCTGGATGAAGCGATGACCATTCGTGAAAGTGAAAGTTTTCAGTTGGATTAACGAAAACACCACTAGCCATGGACCAGCGTTCCGAATAGAGATTGTTTATTCATTTTATGATAATGTTCTTCCATGGGAATATGTTAAAACATCGAAGGCTCAGTACGTTTGATTCAGTCACAGAAGTGACCACTTCTATGCTGAAATACATATGATGTTGTTTTGTAATAGACACTTCACTAGCTAAGTTTCTCTTTCATATACTCATTGATGTGGCATACCAGTTAGATTTTAGAATCTCGTATATCTCAATACCTTGCATCTACAAAGAGATCTTACATAGGAATATTCGTTCTTTATAAGACTGTATCAAAGCATGAATGTGCTCGATAGTAGTGAATCAGAAAAATCAGCATCGATTTTCCAATAACCTTTTTCTCGAAAACCGTAAATTCTCTTCACATCTATCATTTGTCTCCGCATTAATCAATGAGTGAATACTGTGGGCGGAAGTGCAGTCCCCAATCGTCCTTGTCGTGTGCAAGTATTCACACTGAATTCTACTGGCTCGTAGGTATCATAGTCTAACAGTATCACAGTTTTCGCCCATGGCTTCCGTGGGAATGTTTGAGCCTAATCTCCGTTGTCTTCTAGTTTTACGTTCACATTTCATACAGCGTATTTACAGCTTCCTGAAAAAAATATTTCTGCCCACCGTGTTCTTGTGGGCGCGTGAATTGGGCTGTAAATTCATGAGTTTTTTTCAGTTCAGAATACTTACGAAATCATGCTGACTTTTCATATGTCGGTATAGCTTCCTACATTAAGATTTCCTCTTTCATGTAAAGCTGTACATATGTTTAATCATTTTTACAAACTATATAGAGCTTTTAGCCGCAGACTTAGATCAATCCACGGATCCTGATAACGCATAGCATACCAGTTTAGTTTGTTATGAGGCTACGTAGCGTTGCTTAAACTAAAGAAAGTGGACCTCTCTTATGTTATCTGATAATGATTATTTATTGCAGCATGTCATGTGGTTTGTTAAGGGCTCTTGAACAGCCCGATACACTAGGATTGACTGAAGAAAGACGAAGAGCCTGCCCGACTGACGAAGTTGCCAAGGCCGAAACACGTGTATCGGGCCGTACAAGAGTCCATAACAAACCACATGACATGTTGCCTTGAATAATAATTGTGTGATCTTTTAAAATTTAAGCGCGGTTTTAAGAAACATTAGTAACGAACGGTATGATCTATCTTATGTTAGTAGATAGTAGTGCGTCCAAATAGTGAAAGATGCAAGTAGCTCAATAGTTAGGGATTTCCGCATTGCGCACATGATCGTTGGTTACATCTTGTGTGTTGGCCCTACAAATGTTCCATTCTAAAAAGTCGGCAATGATGCCAGACTCGTTTGGGAGGATAGTGTAAATATTTTAATACATTGTTTGGTCATTGCGAGTCCTTGTAGGGGCTAGATGTGCATTAAATCACCTCGACGGTGCTTTGTAAAATTGATCGCATCACTCAACCCTCAAAAATTGATCATCTTGGAAGCTTATTCTCAATGTCAGTAGTCATAATATTACACGCATTCATGATGATGCATTTGTATGTGGACTCAAGCATCGCCCTTATTACACCTCTTCTTGATTCATGCATTAGAGCGATTGGATTATTCACTGCCCAATGGCAGCTACACAAATTGTGTTGTGGTAAATGTGGTGTTTTAAGTTTATCTAAAGTTATTTCTTGCAAAATGATCTCAATTCGGACTAGATAGAGCTTGCTCAAAAGGTGTTAAAACAACTGTAGGAGCCTAGCCTTCTAAAAGTTCTCAGCTTTCGTATCAATTATATCACATATAGAAGTCTCACTGAAAACTCTTCGTACAGGACTTGTTTTCCACTTTTCGTGAGATAATGAGTTTTTTCTATTTCACAACTTAATGCCGTTGAGAAGAAAACGATCTCATCAAGTGTTAAATGGAATAACACTACTATCGAAGGATCATTTCTTATGTTCATTAAGGTGAACTTCACCTGAGTAGCACCGGTATTTAGCTATTCCCTCCACCACCAGTTATGAAATCTTGTGGTTCCGCTTTTTCTGAAGAAGATTCTATGCTAGAGATTGTGACTACGAGGGTAATCCCAAGACACTTCAATGCGCGATGCCACTAACAAAAAAAAATCAAATAGATGAGTTCATTTATGAAGACAGTTCTTTCGTGTAACTGTCTTCTCATTGCCAGTTTCAACAAAAAGGTTCTATCGAATTTGGCATGCTCTGCAGCATCAGTTAATTGCAGTTAATGGCAAAATTCAATCTTTTTTGCTGCTACAACGCAGTAAGAAGTCCTTTTAAAAACGAGTCCATCGTTAGAATTCTTCTATGGAAAGTTTATCAATGGTCTAAGAAAAAGCTCTGTCCAGCTAAAAATGCTTGAGTGTGTGACAAAATTTTTTTCCTACCGTAAAAACGCATTAAAAAAACTACTTTGTTGATGGCGTATATCATTAGAGTTCGTGTGATTTATGCTGCCGAATTACTATCAAAACTTTGGCCTTAAACAGAAAATAAATTTTTCGCAAGGGGTCGAAACAGAGGCATGTAGCGGAATAGCATTAAACAAATTCTGCTTACTCTTCTATTATTACTACTTTGAGGAAACAGTTCGTTTCCAAAGGTAAAGTCAATACGGTCTGGCAGAGATAGAAAGCTAATCTATGGATTTATCTGCACCTCACACCGAATACAAAGTTGCTGTGAATTCTCGTTTAACTAGAAATCAATGGGAACATGTACTCACCCTACTCTTTTATGGCTTTGAAAGCGACTTCTCATTGCTCTTTCATAAGGCCATCGACACGATTTGATGCTCATTAACTATGGTAAATTCTTCATTATGAAGTTGTTTGGATCCTACATATGGATGGGCTTAAGGCTGTCATCTGTGAAGTAGTAGCACATCATTCAAACTAATAATTCACTTGAAATGATTAATTCAATCATTTTTTCGGCTCAGACTTTCTCTTCGTGAAGTGGGGATTTTCTCGAGATACAAAAACGATCAAAAGTGAAGATCAGCAACAAGTCTACTGTAATGTCGTTTCTCTAACGTTGCTCCAAAATCAAAGTGAATTATCGATGGCTATTTCACTATTTTTGGTTTAGTTGAAAACGCAATTAGTAATAATCTCCAACCACTTTTTAGAGAAACAGATCCACCATTGTTGCTTATCTCACGATATCAATTACATTGACGTTGACACGGTACAGATATGGTTAGGTGAAGTCTTCCCGAGAAAAGCGAACGTTTCTGTCTGGTAAGTTGAAAGAAACACAAAGGTAAGCTCACATGGGTGGACCATGTCGCAGTCCAACTGTGGTTTTGTCGGGATCGTAATTTAAGACGCATTGGAAACATACACTGGATTCCTTGGTGAAATATGATCACAAAACGTGCTTTTCCAATATAATTGTATGCTGCCCTTCTTTACAATGTCATCCACTGCGAATGTCCGGCTCATGAGGGTAACGCATGGAAGAGTCGCTTTGTTATTCATGGATAGATTCACCGCGCTTAGAGATCGTAAACACGCGATACTTTTATGTCCATATGTCATAATTGACCGTGCTTTAGAATGCTTGTATTCTCTTATGATCCGCTGTAGTCTTCATAAACATGTGTCGTTCTGATCTGTACATGATTATTTACCATTAATTCGTTTGGGCTTTTTGATCTCCTTAAGGGTTCTCTGTTTAAGACATCTTGTAATTTCTCGGCTGGGAAGCTTGGCGTGGTCAAAATACCGCCTTGCTGTAAATTACGACATAGAAATCCTTTATACATAAATCTTGAACTCTGCTTTTCCTTAGGGGAAACAAGATTGGTCTCAACAAGTTATTGGCACTACTCTTGGTGCTGGTTTTGTCGTTGTCACCCGATGGCTGACATTTCGGCGATTTCGTCTTGTTTGGAGCTCAAACCTGTCTTAACAGTATTAGTAGATATTGGTGCATTACTACTAGAGGAATTTTATGAACCAAAAGCCTCCACTTTATCGCAAAGACCCTTTTACCGTTATGTAGTGTAAGACCACCTATACTCAACATAAAACCGTGCATACCGCTTATAATGTGCAGTCCAGTGTTTCTTCACCTATAACTACACTATTAAGCTACTTTGATAGCATTTTCACGTGATTAGTAGTTCCAGACAACATGACGACACCGTCGCAGGTCGAAAGACTGATATTAATTCCTAATTAATCCTTAAAATCGACTGTTTTTAAAACCTCGTGATAAACATTCACATAATTTCAAAAAAAAAAGTATGTTTTAAGCCTAAACGAGGTTGGTACGCCAGGGCCATGCACCGGTGTTTCGGAAGTTTCGGCCTCCTCGTCAGTGAGCCCCGACCCCACATTAAGCCCTGCATTGTAGCAAGGAGGGAGGCGTATATGGTGATGGCATAGTGTGCAATGACACTGGTCCATCACCTTCAGTCGATGGATTTGGCTGGTAGACCTTATGGCTGGTATGGTCCTGGCGTACCAACCTCGTTTGAGCTTAAACATTCTTTTTATGGAATTTTTGAATGTTTATCACGAGGTTTCAAAAACAGTCTATTTTATGGATTAATTTTGGTCTACCAGCCAAATCCATCGACTGAAGGTGATGGACCAGTGTCATTGTACATTATGCCATCACCATATACGCCTCCCTTCTTGTTACAATGCAGGGCTTAATGTGGGGCGGGGGTCACTGACGAGGAGGCCGAAGCCTCTGAAACACCGGTGTTTGGCCCTGGCGTACCAACCTCGTTTAGGCTTAAAACATTCTTTTTTGGGAATTATTTAAAATTCCTAATTATTGCATAACCGAAAGAATGTGTATTCGCAGCCGACAAAAAAGCAGTAGCAGTACTCTTGAGAGACTCTTATATGATATTTCAGATTTTATAAACACTGCAAAATAAAGTTCATAGAAGACTAGAAAGGCATGCACATTGAGCAAGCTGAATGTGATTTGCACAAATTTCTTCGTTTGTCCCTTTTTTTGTATGACGTCACCTTCATTACGAAAATACTGGATATCCTGAAAGTTCTTTTGCTAGAGATTCGTGGCCATCAGAAGCTACATCTTTTTGTAAACCTAATTCCACCTCGGAGTCTAAAGAAAAGGAATCATTGTTGAAGTTCTAAGGCCTGAAGCGATTGTAGCGATGTGGAATTTCGACTGAATTTATTGCACTTTATCTCAACATCATTTCATAGTACAATATTAAGTAGGCTTCTTGTCGCGAATAAACGTTATCTCGACAGTTCCTAACCTGCTGTGTCATTAAAAGTGAAGGAAAGCGTCGTTGACCGGACGCCTCCGCACTTTTTTCGCTGTGCGCCAAAGTAGTAGACTAACTTATTTTACGGAGCTAATCTCACACACGTCACTTTTGTTTGCATCATCAAATAACATAAACTCTACAATGGTCATGACCGAAATATCCTAATTTCAAGGGCAACAATCTCTATACGTCTTTGCCCAAAGTAACCAATTCATTCACTTTCGTGATGAAGACGCCATTCCATCAAATGGCATCAGAGTGCACGTCGACGAATCTTATCGACGCTTTAAAGATTTTCAGAGTTGATAACATAATTGCTGAAAGTTTGCGCTAGCTACAACGTTTCCGCCATACATAATTCGAATGCCCAACTGTTAATACCGCCGCATTTTCTCTTCCGTTGCTACAATGTATTATCGTCAGCTGAAATCACTCTAAGTAATCAGCTTGCGAATGAACGTGTGACGTCATCGGTCCTCTTCTCAATGACACTTCTCCTGAAATGCAATAAACTGAATGCCGGTGGTGTCGGAACGGGATTTATGTGCTTGATTATGCATGTTTTTGAATGTCAGAGGTGCCAATCACGGCTACCACACGCCAATCATCGAGGAAATCTTATTGCGTATCGCTACATTCTGCCCGCTCGACATTAGTCGCGAAGATGAGCATCAGACTTTATTCTCGTCATTTTCATGGTTCAGAGCCACAACACGTTCGACTTTAAGATGTCGTCAGTGCGCATTAGCACTAATGTCAATAAAGACTCCGAAAACACAATTTTGTCTATATATGAACGAATGTGGCACAGTGGTTAAAGATGCTCTTAGTCGCACACAATGCCCATAGTTCGATCTCGCGCTCATGGCTTACCAAGCCATCCATCTCTCCGAGGTCGTAAATTGGTACCAGGCTCGTCTTAGACTTGTCTGGGAAGATATGCAACAGTGACTCGATACAGCGGGAACTCAGCGCGAGTCAATGTAAAGGCCATATATCCACCCAGTCACCTCAAAACGAAGTAGAAATCAAAAGCGAATGCATGGAGCATCCCTCAGGAACTAATAACGCCAAAAGTTTTTTTTTATCCTTTTTATAAGTCTACACTGTAACTCAGCACATGAGCTATGTGGTGGTGATAGTAACTCAACTTCTTATAAAGGAAAGCCATCCTCGAGTGAAACAATCGATCGCGCCATTAAATCCAACTCCATTATCTGGATAAACCCCAGTAAAGTCGTTTTTACATTATTTAACACTCGTTGATAGCCGGCTATGAAATTACCGCGTTGCAAAGAATTCTTCGTAAAATACCACGTGAGAATATGTTCCATCGATCAAGCTCCACCAAATCTGTTGGGTTCACCACAATATCTAGACTTCCAAAAGGGTCCAAAAGGGTTCAAAATAAGTTTGCAATCAATTTTTCTCGCCGATTACGAAAAAAATATGCAATATGCGTAATTATAAATAAATTACGTTCACAAAGAATTTATTTGAACGTTCAAATATGTTTTAGTCCCATAAGATTTTTGACACTTTTGATCAAGCTTATTAAATATATATAAAAGGATAAAGCTCTCGGCGTTGATCAATCCCTGAGGGATGCGCCATGCATTCGACTTCAATTTTTAACTTCGTTTGAGGTGATTGAATGCACATCTGGCCTTTACAATGACTCGCGGTGGCCTCCCGCTGAACCGAGTCAGTGCTGCTTATCCTCCCAGACAAGTCTGAGACCTGTCTCGTAACAATTTACCGACCCCGGAGGGATGGACGGCTTGGTGAGCCATGAGCGCCAGATCGAACCAGTGACCTCGTGTGCGACGCACTGCACCTCTAACCACTGCGCTACATGCGCTCTTGTAAATGTAGATATACCTATTTATGAGCATATATATCAGTGTGCCGCTCGTTTTCTGTAAAGCTGTTCCAAAATATTACGCTTATCGTCATATAATGTTGATTACTCCTACTAATGGTTTAATGAGACTGCCTTTGTTCATGATGACTATGTAGGAATCACCTATGTACAATAGGTGATGGCAAACGCTATTTAAGATCAGCTGAAAGACGTAGAAACGAAAGCATAAGTTTCCTCTCAACTACCGTGTAAGCAGGACCTTTGAAAGCGTACACAGTTATCTACAATAACTTATGCTTGGTAAGAGTACGGCAAAATATTTTTTTTTGTTTAACCGCTCTAGCGGTGGTATGATGTTTTCAAATATTCCCATTGATGTAAAGTGATGTGCAAAAATTTCGCGTCAACCCGACTGGAACCCGCACCTCACTCTTTGCGGGAGCGCCTGCTCTATCTGTTACACTACTGACGCCCATTTTGCACATCAGTCTTTCTACGCTACAGCACATCTGTCTGTCAGCCGCCAGCCGTTATCGGCCTGGCCCGGGTAGTTGGTCCCGACACTGAACCCGGTCACGCTGAAAGATTTTGGGTATTAATAGTAAATCTATATAGATGAGATATAGATAATATGTATAGTATATAGATAATGGTAAGATAAGCTGCAGCATAGAAAGATTGGTGTGCGAAATGAGCGTCAGCAGTATATCGGATAGAGCACGCGCTTCCGGAAAGAGTGAGGTGCGGGTTCTAGTCCCGGCTGACGCGAAAGTTTTGCACATCACTCTACATCAATGGGTATATGAGTATGATAATGAAGATTATAGAAGAATATTAATCGCTGGTAGTGGTAATGCTAGACACGTCGAGCAGTATTTTGGTGTGACTAATAATACACAACTGCTCTTTGATTCGAACCCGAGCTCCAAAATACCTCCACATATTCATGGAGTAATGATAACAGACTAGTGCGAGAAGCTAAGTACACGTACTTCACACATCGACATCGGGCTTTCACGAATCATTTTACGGGTCAGATATGCGTTGAACCAACTCTAAAGATGGGGCCGAATCCATTGGGATTCCCTAAAGGATCGGGCATAAATTCTTCAAACTCTCCATCGTTTTCACTATTCTACCATATTGAATTGCTTAACAGCGATGATCTGTAGTCAGGTGAATTTCATGCTTCTATCGAAATTGTGGATGATTTTATGACCCATGTAATAACGACATCGACTCGATCTCTGCAATGGAGAGTATTCATAGTGATGATGACGATTTGGAAAAGCAGAGACTGGAAATACTGGTAGATATGTTTTGAAAACGGCTGAGATTGTTGTCAGGCTCAAGTTCAAAAAGAAGTATTTTTATCTCGGAGCTATAGCACATTGGGATTTTTGCTGAGGTTTAAAATGTTGATTGCTATAACTTAAACGTTCATTTTTTCTCTTCGTTAATGGCTCCAATACAAACAGATAAGTATAAGCGAATATGACTTTCTGCAATTTTAACATCTATCCTACCTATCGCTCATTTTCGTAATAGACTTGAAAGTATTTGCCATTTTCAACCAAAGACGCAAAAATTATTTATATAAAACTAATTCGTTTTTAATTCATATGATCGACTGTTTCACTTTTCTCGCATCCTTTCCGGCTATCTTTCCACGTTACTGTCCACTCCTAGTTTCTGCTCAATGCAGTTTCAAAGATTTGCAATGTCCGCTAAACGTGAGTGGAGGAGTAAGCGGATGACCATATTTAAACTTATAAACGTGGAGAGAGCCCTTGCGCTGCAGTGTTTGAAGGTGCTTTTCGTCGCGCACAAGGTCGGTGGTTTGCTATTGCGTCCATGGCTCAGCAAGCCTCCAAAACCTCCGAGATTGGTAATGGTGCAAGATTTATCTGGGAGGATAGGCAGCACTGGCTGGAAATATCGGTAGGATTCCATGAGTATTTATAAGAGCCGAATAGGCTTTCAATCACCTCAGACGAAGTTAAAAATTGGAAACAAATGCAGGGCATGCCCCTCATGGATTGATCAACGCCAAAAGCTTTGTCCTTCATCCTTTATCAATTCACTGTTATTACCAAAGCATTTCTGCAACGGCATTGCACAAGCCGACAATGCGGTGAGTATTGTGGTAATTCCCTCAATTAATCCCATGAAATTAAGTTCTAGAAGCTGAAGTAATTGTGTAGCTATTCTGTGGTCTTCAAATTCCTGATTACGTTTGTGACTCAGCACTGTTCTTATGACCCGAAATGACCGTTCCTTTGAATGCAGCAGGTGAAAAAGTTGAATTGCCATCTGCGACCAAAGTGGTCCTTAACAAATTCACGTGCGGGTGGCTGAGGCAGCCACGTGAGCTGGCGCGAAGTTGTAAGAACTTTGCAAATCAAATCCTAGACGTCCAAAATGCAACCAAATCTGTTTGGAATTGACTCTGAACTTTTTTGAGACAATTGCAATTGACACTGTTCTGATAGTGTAGGTGTAGAGCACAGTAAGATTAACAAGTTTACTGTGGATAATTTGCAAGCAAACCAGTCGGATGAGAGAAACGAGTACGATAGGACTACAGTAGCCCAAACGAGCGACCTTTGACTGCTAAGTGATGGGAACTGACCTTTTTGTTGAGGAAAGCTTATATATGAACCACAAATAAAGAGTATACCAGATGAAGAGGTACAGTAAGCCTACAGTTACGAAAAATCTATGCGCACACAAAGAGTTAGCTTTAAGCACACAACGAATGTCATGCTCATGCCACAAAAAAGGTTCGGAAAGGTTGAAAAGAGGTACGAAGCATGAAAAGAGTCAAGCTCATCTGGCGATGGAAGCGTGAAAACAAAGGACGTCAGCCAGCTGCACATTCATTCGCCGGCACCGACAACTTGCAAGAACTACAGTATACCGAATTACGAAATTCCAAACACTCTCGCCACAGAAAAGAAAAGGACAGTAGACAAACTCAGCATGTTGTGGGAGATAATGTGATGTATTATAAATGCGTAGGTGACAGTCATTACACAATAAGCTCAGGCAAAGTTTAAAGCGAATAATGTGAATAAGAGGGACGACTAATCGGCGGAGTTTGGTATGTCGCTACGTGCGCCACGTGAAAGTTAGCATCGAAGACGATAGCTAGTAGGCGATTGTATATGTTGCAACTGGGCCAAATGGTTTTGATGAAAAATGACTTGGTTGGACATGGGACTGCCTACCTTGCCCTTTGTGGCGAAGAGAACATAGCTTTTTGTTGAAGTGCCCAGCCGCCAAAGTGAGTGACCCATATTATACAAACGGGAAAGGAGACAACGTCAATACGGGTATATCAGGTAAAGAAGATTGGTAGAGTTTGGTTTTAACAAAGCGGATTACACAGAAATTTATAATGAATGGGTATATATAGAGAAGAAACAGTAAGAACAATATGGCAAGTAGAGAACTTTTAGAAATTGAGAGATTACTGAAAATCTTACGGAGCTAAGAAAATTAACAAGATCATTCAAGTAGGTGGAAATGATTGATGGAGACAGTTTGAAGTTGCTTGAAGGAGAATGAAAAGGCTCGTCGATGACGAAGATAAAACTTCCCTTAATAGTGAAAGTGATCGAGCCTGCCGGGCACGACGCACTACAACGAGGTGAAACGGATGACAAGTTCAAATGTAATATCAACTTATTAAGATAACCTGTCAAGGTACATCTGGCTAGCAGGTGGTTTGATTGGAGATGATGTCCGCTGTCGCTTTACCATGAGTCGTCTTGCACACCAGATTAACCTCGCCACCGCCCAAGCAATTGTAGCACTCAATGATGTCACTTGTCTCGAACATATTGGTGCTGTGAGAGCGCGAAACAATTGTCATCTCCTTGGCGGTGAGTTGAAGATCAAAAGCGGAGTCGATGGTTGTCTTCACAAACAGCGATCCTCGACGAGAGAATACCATGAAGTGTTGTGAAACTAAGGAAAAGGGAGATAAAGACATTTTATCCCTAATGTTTCCTGAGCTACAATCGTAGGAAACAGTTTGAGTTTCTTTGTTATCGGAGCAAACCTCTGGTGCAAATTGGCATTCGAAACGTTCACCTTGATCCTAAGTATAACACTGGAGCAGTCAAACACTATTAGAGGTAAGATGGCTTTTGGTACTAGGATCTATTAAAGAGGTCGCGTTATCGTCATTGATAAACGTAGATAAGAATATAGGTAACTGCAGGATCGTGGTATCCAGAAGGCTGAATTGGAGATTATTCAAAGTTGAAGTGGATCCCGGTAACAGCTCTAGTCTCGTCGAGGTAGTCCCGTTATCTTTAATGAGTTGACTTCAATTTTCACTGCGAATTCCCAATCTGGAAATCTGAACACTGTGTAAACCGTGTCACTAACGGGCTTGGCATAAAGACGATAAAACAAGCAACTAGTGACTTAGTAAACAGCCACCACAAAGAAGTCCGCTGCGACTAACCGAACAAGATGTGTAGCCATAACAGCTGTTCGCCGTATGAGAAATTCTTCCAGTTGGTCCCTAGGAGATATGTTGTCTCAAGTACTGAAGGTACAACTACCCTGTGACCAACATCGATAGATCGATTCCGACATTATAATGTGGTCTCGTGCAAAAAATCCTACCTTCTTGAAGCACCGAAATAGAATAACTTCTATCTTGATAGATAATAAGGCGATTATCGATTTGTTCTGATTCCGAAGTGTATGACAACTTTCCTGTTGAATAGGCTGTAAGATAACCATGATTGCTTCATCAAAGGTGCACATCTCTATTTCTCCAGTCAGCGAACATTTTTCTTCGCGCGCAGTTAAGGAAATGGCTTCAGAGCACTGTTCCGCTCGATATAAGGAGAGCGGTGTAGCAATGATTCCGAGAAGAAATCCGCGCTTACGAGTACCGGTTCGTCTACTAAAAAATGGTCGAATACCTTGTTGATGTCTGCGCAAACATTTGTCCAGCGCACAAGTTATGGATTGAGCCCCCAAATTTAAGTTGAAAAAGATCCCTACATTCTGCCTTTGTACTAGGAACGAGGGAGTCGGAGATCGAACTCTTGCGAGAAATCGTATGATTATACATGATGATCGAATTGGGGAACAATAACGTCTCTTGAGTGGTATATTGAAGGAATATACAATATTGCGAAATACAGGCTTGTACAACGTCGAGAGTGTTGCCGGAGT